>JAJEJO010054245.1:241600-258654 GCA_020662805.1 Glaucomys volans | reverse complement strand
AGGAAGGGAGGGAAGGAAGGAAGGAGGGAAGGAAGGAAGGAAGGAAAATAAAAAGGTCTAAAGGACAGAGAGACCTTAAGCTTAAAAAGCAATCCAAAAGTTGTAGTCTATCACAGAGGAAATTAAGAAAACAAGGCAATAGAATGAATTTTTAGGTTAGGCATGAGAAAAAGGTAAACTTTTTTTTTTTTTCAGTGATGGGTATGGAACCCAGCACTTGCCTTATGCTAGGCAAGTGCTCTACCACTGAGCTACAATCCTGGACCTTAATCTTTCCTCTTGATAAAAAATTTTTAAATGTGGAATAAGAAAATAATCAAGGGCAATACTAAATATAGTAATAAGGACATAAATGAGACATTATTATATTAATAAAAAAGGTTGACTTTTACAAATTTTAACTATATTATCTTAGTAACATGTTACTGGGTTCCTCTGGAGGGTATCTGATACCATGGCTTCAGAAGGCTCAAGACCTGGTTCTCCCTCTTCCTGGTTATGACCTCACTCTGGCATAATCCCTCTGAGATTTGGTTTCTTCACTGGTAAAATGGGGACAACACACACCTGTCTCCTAGGTTTACACTATGCCCATTAAATGGTATTTAATGAACATTTAGTCCCCCATAGGAAACCAAAACAAGGCATCTCCTATTCTCCCTTCTTTGCTTATAAATCCTGTTTTCCGAAAATAATCTGTTTTAAATTTTTCCATTCCTGACTCTTAAGTCTTTCTTGGTAGAAATATTTCTCTTATTTAATTGCCCAAGTTTAAGAAAAGCAATCTACCTAAGAACTAATGAAACAAGTATATAAGAAAATGAATATAAACTATCATTTTTTATGTCAAAATTGTGCTTCTGGGATGTTATGTGTGGTTCATTAAAATAGAAATACATAAAATTTCACATAGGCAAAGATCCTTAAAAATCAACTTCACTTATAATATCACCTAAAATTTCAGTCAGTATACCAAATAAAAACAATGTTTAAAAATGAAGAAGTTTTATAACTCAATGGTGTTGATTTTGGGGTAAGAACCTTCCACTTCAATTTTTGTGAACTTTTTTTAATAAACCATAAAGTACTGAAGAATGCACAATGTTTTTATTGTAATGCTTTGTTGGCTTCTAAAATGAATTGGTGACATCAAATTAAAAATCACTCAACATATCTAAATACAAATCTTTATTCACAGGAATTTAATTTGAAATGCACATGTAAAGTCAGCTAAGAAGTTATAACAACATACATAATAGACATCAGGTCAACAAATAAAACAAACAAAATTTTTAGAAGTCTTCCCAAAATTTCATCTTCTAGACTCTGTGGGGTAGTAGTAGAAATTAATATCCAGCTTTTTCCAGACATATTCAGAATATTCCTGCTCCCTAGGGAAAAAAAGAGAAAAGTATCCACAAGTGAACACATTCATCATCTTGATTCTTTCCACTCAACCTAATATTTGCGTTATTAAAATACAGTGAGGAAGACACATCTTCTAGGGAATACTTCATACTTATTTGTAACCAAACAATGAACTAAATTATTTTTCCCCAACTCACTTTCACCATGTCATGGCCATCACAGGTTGGTCTATATGCCAAATGCTCAACTTCCCTTTCGAAAAATGAGGAATAGCTCTTTTCACATCATCAGCAGTTTACTTATGAAAAATCTTCATTTATCACTTAAGCATTTTATTGGCGTTCATGAAGTTGCCATTCCTCTAACCTGTACAGTTGATATTACCAGGAAATGAGGATTTAAAGACATGGGAAAAAGTAAGTAATGACAAAACTGGTTTTTTTCTTCCTAATGCTTGGGATCATGCTCAGGGCCTCACACATGCTGGGCAAGTGCTCTACCACTGAGCCATGCCACCAGCACAGAATTAAAACAACAATAGTAAAAAGTCTTTCTTTCCTTGACCTTTCCTAAGCTCCTCCCTCTCAGGTTTTGGTCACTGAATGGGACATCAAATGTTTCATTTCCTCCACACCTCTGAATTAAACTCACCTGAATTAATCCCAGGTAGGTAACACAGCTCCTTGGTTTTTTTGGTTTATTTTTTTTTCCTTAGTCTGCTCTTGCTAGACCAAGTGCATTCAACACAGGTGGTCTCCTAGCAACCTTGGTTCCTGTGTCAAAGCACATTAAAAGGTTTAATTGGACCTTGAGGTAGCGGAAGTAGAGGAGATAGTAGAGGGGCAGGGAACCTGCCTACAGAAACTCTAAAATAACTTTCAAAAGTAGATAGGAGGGACTGGGGATGTAGCTCAGTTGGTAGAGTGCTTGCCTTGCATGCACAAGGCCCTGGGTTCAATCCCCAGCACCACACGCAAAAAAAAAAAAAAAAAAAAAAAAGGAGACAGGAAGGAGATGTTGAAGAATGGGCTTTGGAAATATGTGACATTTTAATTTCATTTGATCAGAATGTATGACTAAAATCTGAGCATTTGATAGAAAAATTCAGCAGACTTCTAGAGTTTTCATGGCAGGGCAAACATTCACAATTTTTAAAGAAAAAATTTCCTAAACAATATTTTAAAACATGCTTCAATATCTTCATGGTAAAACAATACCAAAAACAAATGAAAATTTCTCTAAGAGAGTATCTCATCAGAGTGTATGTCTGATTTTTAAGTATTGTAAGTTTGGAATTTTGTATCACTTTCAGAAATTAAAAAATGGAAGAGTGGGTTTGTAACAACAACAACAGCCTTTAAAATATGACTGCTATATCCTTCAATCATGTAATTCTGCTTTGGATAATCTATACTAATTGAGACAGAGCGGGAGGGCCCTATTCCCCAACCAAGTTATCCTGCCTAACACAAGCTTCTTTCAAAAAATATGTTTCCACTAATGACCAAGTTCAGGAGCTGTTGACTCCTCACCCAAGCTTTCCCACAAGAGCAATATGCCTGAACTTGACCTCTATATGACCTTCCTCGGGTGGGGGTTATAAGCATCTCCACCATCTTTTCCCAGCCTAGTGCAGACGACCCAGTGCACAGGAGCAGATCCCAGTGTTAAGTGCTGCTCTTGGTGCTGAGAACAAAGAACTGACAAGACATGTGCCTGCAGGAGCCCACCTTTTGTCTGTTGAAGCCCACCCCTCACTTCTACACACAGTCCAACTGGGAACCCTAACCCCTGTGCTGCTCCCTTTGTGCTCAGTGGAGCCTCAGTTCCATGGTGTTGCTTCCCTTTTCACTGTTTCTGTCCTGAACAGAGTGAAATAAGTCCAAGCTGAGCTGGTAACACTAATGGCATGCCTTCAATATAAAGAGATTACACTCTGAAACCTTCACTGCAGTCTTTTTGCCTTGCCCTGTTACCACAGGTAAGACTTTTTTTCTTTTTCTTTCTTTCTTTTTTTTTTTAATCCATTGAAGTACAGGTTGACCATTCCTGTTCCCAAATGGTTGAGACCAGAAGTATTTCAGATTTCTGAATTTTCCAGATTTTGGAATAGTTGCATATACAGAATGATATATCTTAGTGTTTGTGATGGGTTGACATATTTGACTCCATGGAACTGTTATAGGCCAGGCTACATGGGCAATGACTAAACAGACTCTATTTAACACTGAAACTCCATGTTATGTAGGAAATGCTTCTCCCATGGGAACACCTGTCTCTGTACCCATCAATAATTGCTTAGTGCAGCATGTTTGGAAACACAAAACAGCAATTCTTATATAATGTAAACTTGTTCTCTTTTTGGTTCCTATTTTTCTTAGACAATGTACCTTGTCAGCAACGATTGTCTGGATGTTACTACCCATTCTTTAACTTATACCCAACTAAGGTCGTTTTGACCCACTTCCCCTTCTGCTTATAATTTTAGATCTCATGATGTTATTTAGTTTGTAGTTTTAAATCATGATTGAGGTACTGACTGATGGTACTAAAACCCCTACAATCCTACACTTGGGGCTGTTCTCCCATTTTGGGTGTTGTGTGAGACAGTCAGGCAGCCAGTTAATAAAGACTCTCAAATTTGGACTTCTCAGTGGTGATCAGTCTGTTCTTAAGTTGCTCCCCATATCAGGGATGGGATCCAAGTCCAAACCAGAAATTTACTTATATGTCATAGCCTGAAATGTAATTTTATACAATATTTTTAGTGTACCTGTGATTTGACTGCAACCTGTAGCATAAAGTCAAGTGTGGAATGTTCTATTAGTGGTGTCATGTTGGTGCTCAAAAAGTTTCACTCTTTGGAGCATTTTGAATTTGAGATTTTTGGATTAGGGTGCTTAATCTGTATATTATACACATAGAAAAGTAGATAAATCATAATTGAATAAGTGAATAATAAGTCATAAGTGAATAATAAGTCACAAGTGAATAGATCATAAACTTAAGATTTTCACAAGGTAAACACATATGTCATATCCATCAGTCATATCCACAATGTCATTTTCATTATAGGAAAAAAATTGAAACCAACAATAAGGAGGCTGGCTAAATAAACTATGACTTCACCACAAATGGAATATCATCACCCATGCAAATGATGGTTATTATCAAATAAAATCATGGAAATACTACTTAGAAATATTTAAATATTTAAATATGATTACAACTCATACTTATAGCCACACATTACACTGCTAAGTACAAATCCCTAAAGAAACATCAGGCTGTCTGTAGCAGGACACACATCCAAACATCATTCATAATATCTTCAACTTGGAAATGACCCAAGTGCCTGTTAGTACATAAATCGCAGTATAGTCACACAATGAAATATTACCAGTAATGAAAATTAAACTATGGCTACAAAACAGAAATCTTACAAACAATTATTGGATTTTTTAAAAACAAGGCACAAAAGAAAACACACAGCTTAAGTACTTTTGTATTAAGTAAAGAAACTGTAATACAAAGGAAATTGATCATACGAGAAAGGAACTATCCACATAATTAATAGCCACTCTTCTTCTTTGGTCCTGGCTATTTTCTATAAATGTGAACTGCTTGTTGAACAATGGTGGATCATCAAACAATGACCTCTCTGTGCCCAGAAGTTTCAGAATTTGACAGAATGGATTTACAACAGTGAGCCATTAATTTATTCACATGGATACAGTCTGCCCTTTGTCCATGGGACATTCCCCAGACCACAACTGCAAGTTCACTGTCTAGCAACATGATTAACTAAAAGTACAGTTTCTTATTGTCTGTTTGTATTATCTAATTTATTCTTGTTTATTAGTGATATGATGTTTTTGTTCTTGTTTCTAACCATTGATAACCTTATACCTGACAAGTTTCTCCCCTTAACCCTCTTAAAATTAACTAGACACAACAAGAATGCTCCCAGGACCTGGTAGTTGAGTAAGGATCTTGAATCAAACTAAGGTTTGAATCTCAGGTCTGCCACTTATCATGAGACCACTTATCATGAGGCAAGTTATATTAACTCTCTGTGCCTTAGTTAGAACTTCTCTAAACTGAGGATGATAAAAGGTCCTATTTCATAAGATAGTGGAAGAATTAAATGAGATAATTCTTGTGTCTAGAAAGCAAGCAATTACTAAGCGGTAGTAATATCATTAATTATACTCTAGTATGTTACCTGCTAAACTGTACCCCTTGAATAAATCATTCTCAAGCTCTTTTAGCACCAAAACACTCAGATCTGTTGAACTTCTACTCATCTTTTGAGACTCAATATTACTTCCTCTGGGATCCATTCTGATCACCTCAGAATTTATTTTCCACTTTTCTATACAAATGGCCAGTCACTACACTGTGTTATATCCATGCCACCAACAGGTGCTGTCTTTCTAGAAGTTGGAGACAGCCTTATCCATCCTGAATCCTAGTACTTCACAGTCTCTGGCAATAAATATTTCTCAACTAGTATCATTTTACAAACTGCACTTAAAGTAGAAGTTGTCTTGGAAGACTGAAAGTTCATTTTGTTCAAATGACAATCACAAGAAGAAAAACATGTATATAAAGACTACTTTATCCAGAAAATAATTTTAAAAATAAAACCCCAATGTTAAGTGCTTTCATCTTATCTCAATTTGGAAAATGTCTCCCTTTCTCATAAAGATTATGTTCAATAAAGATGTCTTCTTGCAACTTGAGAAATCATATTAAAATTATGTTGATGCTGTTGCTTTTCTTGGTGATTTTTCCTTGGAATTAAGGAACTAAGTCAAGTTGTTGGGAGACAATGACAATGTGGCAGAGAACCTGCAGAGTTTCAGGACAGGAGTGTCCTTCTGGGATGGCCACTGCTCCTATGGCATAGTGGAGATGTCCCCTCACTAAGCTCCTCAAATTTGTATGAGTCAGGAGTTCATTAAAAAATGTGCATATTCAGGGCTGGGGATATAGCTCAGTTGGTAGAGTGCCTGCCTTGCAAGCACAAGGCCCTGGGTTCAATCCCCAGCACCACAAAAACAAAAACAAAAAAAACAAAAAATGTGCATATTCAATAGAAAATGGATTGTGAGTGTTCTGTAAGTTTCTGACATTTAGTTCCAGTTTCATTTTCTCAACTAATCAAATTGCCATTAACCTCTGCCCAAAGTTGAATTACATCAGAAAGAAAATTTTAATATATACCAGAGAAATTTATTTATCAGTGCCATGAGCCTCGTATGAGAGAAGGCTTGAATGAGAATAAACGAACAGCATATGGATTTCAAATGATGGCAGCCCTGATGGTCCTACTTTGTTTCCTGATTAGAACATGATTTCAAGGTGATTTTCCTCGCTCCAGCTAAGAGAAACCATAGTCGTGAAAAATTTGAAGTAAAAAAGAAATATTGGCAACAGAAATAACATTTGATCTTTCATAAACTTCTCATTTGGCAAATGAGGCCCAGAGATGTATACAGATTTGTATGAGGTCACAAAGAGTTAACACCATACAAGTATTGGCAAATATTTACATTCATGATAAATTAAATTCTTGTGTTTCATCAGACTTGGCTATTTGGAAAGGGTCTACCTTCTCCATCTCCCAACATCACTGATTCCAGCCCATGTAAGACCAGAAAGTCCAGAATAAAATAAATCACAAACAAAAACCAGCTAAATTGGCAGGTCAAGGTCACAAGGAAAAAACTTGTCAAAATAAACTTCGACTGAAAACAAAAACATGTGTTTTGTCACAGATGATCAGTCATCAAGGTGGGAGGAGGAGACAATGTAGGATTTGGAGCCATATGGAACTGGTTTTAGATCCTGGCTCTGCAGCCTTGGACAAGGCATTTAACCTCAGATGCTTCTTCATCTAGACAGCAGAGATAATAACATCTGCCTTGCATGGATCTGACAGGATTTAATTCCATACTAAAGTTAAGTCACACACACTTTTATTTTCATCTCATAAAACTTTAGGAGGTGGAATATTAATACCACTGCTTCCTTAGTCAAAGGACCTAAACCCAGAGAGTTAGTCAATCTATCCAAATGTGCTATCACACACTTAGCAAGAGGTGATCAAGGATTTGGATGGAGGTGTGTTTGTATCCAAAATCGATAGCCGCAGCCATTGTAGTATCACAGCACTGGTGAGAAGCCAAGGGCCCAGCATGCTGCCTGCCACTCCATAAACTTGGCTTAGATGAAGCAGCAGAGTCAGAAGCATGGCCTCTTCTCTGCAGGCAACTATGATGAAGAGGGAGGGAGCAACTCAGACTGATGAGTGGGAACCAACAGTCTTTAAGACATGGAAAGTCTTGGGAAATTGAGCAGCAGAGCACTGTCCTGTCTATATGCACTTGTGAAGGAAGGTGCCATGATTGCCTGTAGGCTCCAAGGGGAAGGCAGGACTGGAACCACTATTTCTCACCTCTCAGACTATACATCTCATACTTTTCTGTCCTTGTCAATACCTGTCAGTTTTGGCTTTCCCAAGCCATCAATGGCTATGCTTGATATGCTTCAAGTTAATGTGTCCTGGACCTAAAATGAACTCTCTTCCATATATGAACAAAAGTGTCCCTTTAACCATCCATAACCAGGAGTCCTGAAGGCTGAGACTTCCATCTGCCATATTCCCACCTGAAACAGATTGTACATTGCCCCTAAAATGCATAAATTACTCAGTTATAAGACCTTGGCATTTAGAGATATTCTGGTATTAAAATAATCACAATGTTATCAACCTCATCAATACAAATTTCCCAACTGTCTCCATGAATCACAGCTGTAGAGCATTCTCCCAAAGCCAGACCAAATGCCCAGAGTCCTATCTGGGGACTAGCAGTTTCCTGACAGAGCCCGAACCCAGAAGTACCAACCAAAGCTGTCCTTCAAGAGGTTCGAAGAAACAGAATTAGGAATGAGGGAGCTTATTTGTTAGATTTGTGAAGGTTTCATCTGCAGAACTCAGCTGTCCAAAGAAGTGTCATCCCAGGTTTGGGGTCAAGGAACAGCTTGTAGAGAATCTCCGAATTTGAGTTCCCGAAATCATTTGGGAAAATCTCTTCAAATGCATACTGGCCTGCCAGGCACACCCCTCTATAGACATTCACTGTTGCCACCTTTTAATGCTTTTTAGGTTCAGAAGTGATTTCTCAAACCAGCTGGATTTTATCTTGAGTCAAGCTCAGTTGAGAAAGCAGATGGCTAAATTGAAGAATGCAATTTCAAGTTTCAAACACTGTGACCTCCTTTAGAAAAAAAGTGATCCCTGTAGTATTTAGCACAAGGCCTGCAACAAAGTGAGTGTTCAATCACTTTTTTTCTTTTTGGCAGGGGCATGGGGTGTGACATTCAGGTATTTATGCCTCACAAAGTCCTTACTTAGAAGATGACACCCAAGGAGAGGCCCTGAAAGGAACCGAACCCTGAGGAAGCCCATTCTGGCTCTTACCAGAGCTATCTGTAAAATGGCTTCTTTCTCCATATTAAAAGGCTTAGGAGCCCCTTCCTGACCTAATTCTACATCTTTTACACAGTAGGAATTAAGTGCATCTTTGCAGAATGAAAGAGTATAGGAATATACAAATCTTATCACTTCTCCTGAGTTACAGTATAACCCGTGGGAAGCGGGCACCTCAAAAACAAACTTTCCTTTCTGTCTTAGCCAGACACAGAATGCAACAAAATGTGGCAAGGTGGGACCAGTCTTTGGAACCATAGAAGTACAGTAATTAAAAGAAAAACTTTAGATGCTGATTAGAACAGAGCTAGTAAGTTTATGAAAAGCAATAGCTTATGTTCTGAAAGGTTTCTGATGCTTGCCATCATCACTGATCTTAACTGTAGCCTTAATGTCCTGAGCTGCTAATGCCCCATCTTCCATCCACCCATCCTCTGCATTGCATGGCTTCATATTCATATTTTGAATATGAAACAAATACGAGAAGATCAGGAAGATTTAAGAAAATTTTGAAGGAGGATTCTATAAATAACTTTAAGATAACATCACTATACTTGGTCACTGAGGTACATTATGAGTAAACTGGGGACAACCTTGTAAAATGGGTTATGATTCCCATTTCACAAGGGAGGAAACTGAAGCTTAGAGTGATTGAGTTCCTGCTTGCAGTTGCACAACTTGTAAGGGGTCCAAACCAGGTGCCTATCTGCCCCTTTCCAAGACATTATAATACCTCCGTTACACATTCTATCTGGAAGCCTGATGCACTTGCTTAGGAACTGAACATATATAAGCCAAGTAGAAAGCTATGCTAGTCTGTGGGCCTGCAGAAGGACTGGAGTGTCAGGTTTCAGCTCTGCTCACAAGGAGCAAGCAAGGCATCTGCCTTTCTGGATTTCAGGACCCTCCTTTTCCAGAAAGCAAGCACAGTGACCTGCTTTGCAGGACTCTCAGAAGAAGCCATTACAAAGAAAGCTGCAAACATAAAGCCTTTGGCTAAAAAGCAAAGAAGCAAGGGACCCATGCAATGAGATGGCACTCTCTCTGACCCAAACCTGGAACGTGGAAAAACAAGGGCTCATGTCTCCAATCCACCCCTGCATGTTACTTTTCAAATGTGAAACTAATCTTTGAAATCACGGAAATTCTGTTTGGAGAGAAAACACAGGGAGACAGGAGTATCAAGCCATGCCATAGGGCTTAGTCAAGTAATTTATATATAGTAATATTAATCCCTTGCTTCTCCTCCTGCTTTTATTTAGCCAGAAAGGAAATGAAAGGTGTGGGATTCTAATTAATTAATATCTCTCATAATCCACCTTATAACATCTTTGCAGAGATGTTAAATGCAGGAAATGAAAAGGGGTTTTGTGAGTCTTAGTTTTACCCTACTATATTCTTCTACCAAAGCAAACAAGAGTACCCCTTAACTTTCCTCCTGCGCCAATATTTCAAAATGCTAAAAAAACCCAAAAAACCGCACTTACTGTTCAGGGGTTCAATAAGCAAAGTCCAAAGTCAAGGGAATGATCTCTTTCTGTTGAAAGACACCATATGCTCTTGGTGGATCAGGAGCTCACTGGGCTGTTATTAATAACTGGCTTACAGCTTTATGAAGAAACATGAGCCAGAATGACAGGGAGGGGGCAAGTGGAAAGGAATTGACAGACACAGGTGGAATAAATTATGACAAAAATATCCTATACAGCAGCTCAAATAAGCCACCAGGAGGGGATCAGCTCCTCCATAATCAATAGGCCCCGATGTTAAGTGCTCTGAGTTCCACAGCCAACCTGAAAAACATTGAAACCTTAACATTGAAACCTTAACATTGAAAACACAATGGTTATTTAATCATACTACCGCTGCTCTTCTGATCACTTCTTTTCTGTAGATAACAGAATATATTTTCAAATGTATATATTTTGCCTTATTTACTTTGACTCTCCTGTTTTCAAAATATATCAACAAATGGATTTTCAAATGTATAGTAATAATTTTTTAAAGTTTGTTTACCTGTTAGCTCAGAAGGATCCCTCCAGGATCCTTAAGTTATTCCTGGAAAACTACAGTTATGTGTGGGATGAGGGGAGTGGACCTGGGGTTGGTGCCATTCATAATAGGGAACCTGTAAAACTGACATATTAGAAACAGGGTATTATCATGACCTGACTTCCAATCTGTAGTGACTCTCTTCTTTTGAAAAGCTACATTTCAAAAAATCCCCCAACTATGTCTCCCCACTTCCTCCCAATTGACATCAGATGGTTCAGACCACTAATAATGTGCCTTTAGAAATAAGACCGTAAACACTGGCTCTGTTATAAGTGTTAAAAAGAAAATTAATACTTAGACAAAAGTTATTGAACTATATTAAGGAGTATCATATGTCTTGAATGGAGCAATACTTGTTAAAACTGCTTCATTCTTAAGTTCCACTTGCCCGTTACCATAGCACAGGCCTGAAAACTCCCCATTTTTTCAAATTAAACCATTTTTCAATGATACACTATGGGAGCACCAATCATTTTTTTTTAAAAATTTTTAACAGTGATCACTTTAGAAATCCTGACTGTCTACTGAATGCATGTATTGTTGTGCATTAATGACAATATGTGAAATGCCTTGCTGGGTGCTTCTGTCATTATGCAAACATAATGGATGGTATTTTCACAACTAAATGCTACATATAAGTCAATCAATAGGCAAAGCCTTGAGATGTGAATAAACTCAAACACCCATTCACCTCTGACACCCATTTTTACCTCTAACACTTCACCTCTAATACCCATTTTTATTGCCAGAGGCAGATATCTATCTCACTTTTATTAAATTTCAGAAACAATCATAGTTAAAAACTGCCACTGAGGATCAGAAATGAAAAAGCATTGCATGGAGCCAGGTGCAATGGTGCGCATCTGTAATCCTAGAGACTTGGGAGACTGAGGCAGGAGGATTGCAAATTCAAGACCAGCCTCAGTAACTGAGGCCCCTAAACAACTTAGTGAGACTTTGACTCAAAATAAAATAAAAAGAGCTGGAGATGAGGCTCAGTGGTTAAAAAAAAAAAAAAAAGGAAGGAAGGAAGGACATTTGGACATTGTATGGAATTATCCATTCAAGCTATTTTAAAGAAGTTGGTTTTGTCCAACTCTCCCATTCCTGGGTATTTTCCCCAAAGATCTAAAATCAGCATAGCACTGCAACAGCCACATCAGTGTTTTAGCAGTGCAATTCACAATAGCTAAATTATGGAATCAACCCAGATGCCCATCAGTAGATGAATGGAATAAGAAATATATATATATATATACATATACAGAGCACATACACACACACACAATTGAGTTCTACTCTGCCATTAGAGAGAATGAAAGTATGGCATTTTCCAGTAGATGAATGGAAATGGAGAATATTGTACTTAGTGAAATTAGCCAAACTCAAATTCAAATGTCAAATGTTTTCTCTCATATGTGAAAAACAGTAAAATAAAGGAAAGTGGGAGGGAAGGATAAGATTACAGAAGGAACCAATCAAATACAAATTAAAAGATGAACATAAGGAAGTCTAATAGCCTAGAGGTAGGAAAGGTGGAGGACTGGAGGGGAAAAGGGGGATCATGAACTGAAATCCATTTCCATGCATGTATGAGTTTGTGGGGATGAACCCAATACTATGTATAACTACAAAACTCTAATAAAAAACAATATGAAAAAGAAGTTGGTTTTGGGTTTTGTTATTAAGTAGAACCGAGTTTGAAAGATGTGTGTTGAGTGAAGGAATTAAACCCAAGTAAGAAAACTAAGGAAGGACTGGGGATGTAGCTCAGTGGCACGACACTTGCCCAGTGTGTGTAAAGCCCTGGGTTTAGTGCTGAAGTTGGGGCAGGCTTGTTGATATTTCTCTAGCAGAATACACAGGATTCCATGTGATTGAACTTTCCTTCAGGAAGGGAGACCGATTATTGCAGAAACACTTATCCAAAGTGAAGGCAACTGGCAATTTGTAATGAAAGGACTGCCTTTGGCAGTGATTTTTAAAAAATATTTTTTATACCTTTATTCATTTTTTTGTGGTGCTGAGAATCGAACCCAGTGCCTCACATTTGGTAGGCAAGCACTCTACCAGTGAGCCACATTCCCAGCCCTGGCAATAATATTTATCAAGAAAGTAGCTTCCTGTCTTTAATCAACCCAATATTTTTAAAGAGATGATAATATGTTTGCGATGGCTGGAGTAGTGGAAAGGAAGTGACAAAGAAAAGTCATGTAAAGCTGTTGCCCTGCCTGGCTCAATTTTAGCCCAGTTACCATTTAAGTGCAAGTTGGGGGGAACTCTTGTAGATGATTTAAGATCCACTCTTATGGATCTCACAGGCAGATAATTTTGGATCTGACAGATATGTTATCTCCTTTCCAAGATGGAAACTTGATAAGTGTAAAATATATCAGTAATTCTTAACAAATCAAAGCACTCCAAAGGAGATTATATCAAACTCAGAAAAATTTGGAAATGTGATATTGCATCTTTTAGATGTAGCATTTGCACACCACTGCTTCCAGGAAAATTAAGTCAGTTTTGAAGAACGCCATTTTATTTTTTCAATGAAAATTGAAAAAGAAAGATGGAGATATGACAAGCTAAGTTGACATCTACCATCAGATATTAATATTATGGCAATCTTGATGGAAAACTATATGCTATTACTTGGATATGAGGTGTCCCCCTAAAGCTTCTATGTGAATGCAGGAATGTTCAGAGGTAAAAATGATTGGATTGTGAAAGCTGCAACCAAACGAGGATGGCCTGACTGGGTGGTAGACATAGGCTGTGGGGCATGGATAGAGGAGGGGAGTCACTGGGGGCCTGCACTGGAAGGAGAATCCTCCCAGCTGTCCTAAGTTGAGCAGCTTTCCTCCACTGTGCCCTTCTACCTTGATGTCCTGCCTCACCTTGCACCCAGAACAATGAAGTTGGCTGACCATGAGCTACACCTCTGAAACCATGAGCCAGAATAAACTTTCCCTCCTCTAAATTGTTCTTGGCAGATATTTTGGTTGCAGCGATGCGAAGCTAACACACATTGAATATGGGATTATCTAATACCAGTTCTCGTATATTGAAGACTTAACTCATCCTGAGAGCTTCCCATATGGGAACACACTTATCCTCATACAACTTGATGAAGAAGAAAAGATAGACCCAGAGTGATTATGCAGTTTATCCAAGGAAACAGGTGTCAGAGCCAGTTTCTGAAATGAGGCAGGCTGGTCCCAATGCCCTGCTCTCAACCCCAGGCTCTCAAATATACAGGAGTAGCTGTAGTAAAAGCATATATTTTCATGCCAAAATAGGAAGGGAGGGAGGCAGGGAGGGAGGAAGATAAAGAAGTCACACCCAGTGTCAACTGAACTGTGTACTGTGGTCTCCTTGTATCCAGATTTGACAAGAGGGAAAATCCTGGAGAAGTAAAATTCTCAGAAATTGACAAAACTGGAGAGTTCAGCGTGGTTGGGTGCTGATGCCCTCCTCACAGGCCGAACTTTCCTTCAGAGACGTTAACAGGTTGATCCATTTATAGAGAATTCCATTCACCATGCAAAAACAAACAAAAATAAAACTCAGGATTTGGGCTTCTAAATATTTCAGGTCAAATCTGGCTCAGAGTTTGATATGTGAGTATCCACACACCCACATCTGCCCAGCTTTTGAAAGAATTCTGCAGCATAGAGGCAGACATCATTACCCTATGAACATGTATGATTACATGAATGGTATGAATCTCCATCATGCACAACCATAGAAATGAAAAGTTGTATCCCATTTGTGTACAATGAATCAAAATGAAGTCTGTAAAAATAAAAAAAGTGAATTAAAGCAAGTAATCACAAAAATTAAAAAAAAGGTCAATACTATGAATCACATTTGTTTTGTATGAATAGCAATAAAACTTACTTAACAATTCAGGGTCTTAATGCCAATTAAGGCAACTGCTTTCTTAAGGCACACAGAAAGTAAGTCACATAAAGAAAAAAAAGCACTTGGTTTTTAATTGCTTTACAAGTAAAATCACTCCTTTCCCCTTCCAAGCTATTCAGACTTCCCAATTCAGTAAGTCAACTCTGGATAGCTGAGCTAAATGAATCTCTGGGATCAAGAAAACTGACTTCTTTTCTAATGGGGGAATAGAATATGAAGAAAATATTCCTCAGATTTAAGAAAGGTGGCTGGAAATCTGGGTTCCTATAGAACCTGGAAATCTGGGTTCCTATAGAACCTGATGAAACATTTGCTCTAATTTAGATTCTAATCCAATAGGATTAACAGATTCTACCCTTATGGAGAATTTTAGAGAAGACTAAAAGCTTCCTGCACCCTACATTGCTCTACGTTTAGTTCTATTAAACCATTTGACTTAACAGTCAAGACCAAATGGGACAATTCCCTCAGTGAAGGAGCTCAGAGTATCAGAAACTCCCCCACTAATATGTGAATTCAATTCTTTCCTTACTTTTTTCTTTCTTCTTTCTTCTTTTCTCTCCTTCTCCTTCTCCTTCTTCTTCTTTCAGTTCTAGGAAGTAAAGCCAGGGCCTCGCATATGCTAGGGGTAAGCACTACCACTAAGCTATATTTCCAGCCCTATCCGAATGCTCTTATGATCCCAAAGTTCCACAAGGTGAACCCCAAGCTTAACAACAGCAATAACACACCCCCTGACTAAAAAAATTGAAGCCTGTGGGACCCCTTTCCTAAGCAAAGGGAAGCCCCCACGATGCCACCACTATTTTCTATGTAACTGTGTAGATGGGAACAAAAAGGGAATGAGAGAACATTTTCTTGGTTTCAACTCTACCATGATGTCAATCATGCCAATCCAGTTGCCCAGAGCTTACAATTCCTTAACTCATAAACTTTTCCTTTGTTTAGGGCAACATTTTACCATGTTTCTCATTTTGGAGGTTGGTATATAAAATGCTCCTGCCTTCTTACAGAATTAGAATATTCTGTTGGCATCTGTATCACTGTCTTTCCCGAGAATAACTTCTTCTTTTCCATCATTAAAAACTTTTGATACCTACCACCTCCATTTCTGAAAGTTTTACTATGAAAATCTGGCACAGTGGTGTGCATTGTATTCCCAGTGGCTTGGGAGGCTGAGACAGGAGGACAGCCTGTTCAAAGTCAGCCTCAGTAATGTAGGGAGAATCTCTTTTTAAATAAAATTAAGAGAGGGGCTGAGAATGTAGCTCAGTGGCAGAGAACCCCTGGATTCAAACCCTGGTCTCACACTCACACACACACACACACACACACACACACACACACACACACACATCCCGAAAGAAAATCTTAAGCATATACAAAAGTATAAAATAGTATAATCAGATTTTGACAATTGACATATTGCCCATATAATTCCTTTACATACAAACCCTCTACAAATAAACTTCTCCATTCTCCTCATGAGTTATTCTGAAGCAAACCCAAAATAGCTTATCATAGCCTCTACAAGTATTTATTAACCTTTAAAAAATACAGTTCTTTAAAAATGTTAATTTTTTTCTGGAGCCATACCAGAAAAATAGACCAAATGTATATTATATATCAATAAAATTTTTTAAAAATTAACAAGGGAGATGAGAGACACTTAGGAACTCTCATAAATCAGCCAAGAGCTGATTCATCTCAAACCTGCATCTTTTGCTGCTTAAGGTTCTGTCTTTTTCCAGAATACTCTGGTACTTTCCAGGCATCCCTGTCACCTCCCTGACGGCA
The DNA here is from genome assembly GCA_020662805.1 of Glaucomys volans. Lineage (NCBI taxonomy): Eukaryota > Metazoa > Chordata > Mammalia > Rodentia > Sciuridae > Glaucomys > Glaucomys volans. Next base: position 242,012 of record JAJEJO010054245.1, on the reverse strand, counting down.
CTGCTAAGTGAGGAGAAAGCTCCCCCAGGGACACAATCTGCCTAAAACCCTGGAGAAAAGTATCATGAGAAGCCTGGTATCTTCTCCAGATGTAGATGTGAGCTTCCCCAGCAGCTCCATTGTAGGTTCCTGTCACTTCTCATGGATCTGCAACCCAAGATCTCAGAGAAATTGACAGCCATTTCCTAAGATAAAAACCTTTAAAAAGTTAAATAATCTTAAGACCATTATCATAGCTAAAAATAAAACTGCTAACAATTTTTCAATTAATTAATAATAATTCAATATCAGTATGAATTTGGGTACTGTTAATCCATTCTCCCTCTGATCCAGACATCCTTTGGCCATGCAGGTGCTAAAATGAGAGAGAGAGAGAGAGAGAGAGAGAGAGAGAGAGAGAGAGAGAGAGAGA
>JAJEJO010054245.1:202898-241590 GCA_020662805.1 Glaucomys volans | reverse complement strand
AGAGAGAGAGAGAGAGAGAGAGAGAGAGAGAGAGAGAGAGAGAGAGAAACTTCTTTGGTGCTAAAACATACTTCCCTTGCCCAAATACACATGCAATTAAGTCAGGTACCTCTTCCAAACAAAGTTCACAGGCTTCCCTTCAATAGGAACCAAATCATTCCCCTTCCTCTTTGTTCCTATGTCCCCAGCAGTTTCTGAGGGATTTAATGGCAGCTGCCAAGGCATTGCCTGAAATTCCTGAAGTCTGTCAGGCTGTCTCACAAAGGATACACCCACTTTGTTAACACATTTTTTTCCCCCATTAAGTGGCTAAGAACACGTGTTCTGGAACCAGACTGTTTGGCCTTGTCACTTACCACATGATTCCAACAAGGTAGTTAAGCTTCATGAAATGCAGTTTAAAAACAAAGAGAAATGGGATAGTCTAGACTGCCTAAGAACAAGGACAACTGAGAGAAAGGCCATCACCCAGGGGAGCTCCTCATGTCCCCTTGTAATGTCCCTGCTTCTGTGCAATGAACTTCTGGCTTCTCATCCTAGCTGATTTAGGAAGATGGAGAGGGAAGCTAAAGGCAGGGTAGGATGGAAAACAATGCAAAAACCATGCTGCCTCTGACATGCATATACTCAAGCTCCTGTTGGTGCCCAGGTCTAACCAACAACACTGCACTTGGCATAAGACCCTTCCCACAAGAGCAGCTGCCTCACCAAGGTAGACTCAGCCCCTTGTCCGTCACCATGTCTAGATCCAAGCTCTGAATCTGCAGCTGTGCATGGGGTTTGAGCTTCTCAAAATAAATCACTTCCCCCACTGTCACCACTGCATTTTCAATGGAACCTGCAAGCATCAGAGAACTTGATAAAGGACACTCCGCTGACTTTTCAGGCCCAGGGACATGCTAAAAACTGGCTCATGAGTCGATCATTAAATTTCCAGGAACTTTGTAAACTGATAGTTAAACATATACGCTTAAAATTAAATTATATAGAATTGCAATAAAAGGATATTAAACACAAAAGTAATAAATATTCAAAGCACCCCACTTTCTAATTATTTTACTATTATTGTGTTCTTAAGGTTATTTATATGTAATATATCTGCATGGAGGAAAAACTATAATAATAGTTTGCTATTGCACAAACAGTCACAGAGGGGAGAATTTACATCATAAAATTGGCAAGCAGTACCAATCAGGTCTATTTTTCCAGACAGCAGGACTCGTAAACACCTGTCATGACACCCGTCTGATTCATCTCTATACACAGGAGCACATCCTCAACTCGGCCTGCTATATATTCAATTTGAGGATATGGGGGACAAATCCAGTGATAGCACAGCTAAGAGAATCTGGGAACATTTTAATCCTATTTCATCTCTTCACCAACCTGGAGGCAAGACTGATTATCCAAGTCCTTTTGTACCTATATTTCATTTTCCTTTTATTAGTTGGACTTGTGCTAGGAACTTCTGGCATAAGCCTCTCTCCTAACTGGCCTTCAAATTCCATGTCTCCTTCCCAAACATACATGCTAGAGCTGGCTATATCAAACTTCCTTCATTCCTCAAATACTCTATGCAAGGGAATCACAAACTCAAAAGTGCCCATGTATCATCCTGTAATAACTGTCATGAGCCAAATGGTTCTGAAGAAGGAAAGCTGTTCTCTGCTTTTCTAGGTGTACCTACTGGTCAACCCCAGAGGAGAGTGCAATGTGGCCCTACAGTCATCTTATTTTTCTAGAGACATTAGGAGTCTAGATTTTTAAAATATATAAATTGCCCTCATTTTAAATTAAAAGGTATTTCAAATTATTATGATCACTTTAGACTAACCCAAATGATGGTGAGATATTTGGCCCCCAAGGCACCTGAAGCAAACCTTGAGGAATATGTTACATCCCTGAAGCCCACCTGATTTCACCATGGATACTCATGAATCTTGTTGGCACTCCTCATCAAGCATGGGGTGGCCACTTGTCATGGCTTTGCTGCCTCAGACTTTCGCAGAAGACTCTTAAGCACAACCTGGAAAACCCAAATGTGGAGGCTTATTCTCCCTAGGGATCACCTTCAACCAATGAATAAAAAGAGTTGATAGATCCAAGTCCCAGAAGCCTGATCTACTAGTGGGACAATTCTGAAGTATGTTCTCCGTGATTCCTTGGAGTTACCCATGGGAGTTGAGCTCAAGTTGCTGACATTGTTAACCATCCAGCTCATTCACTTAGGTTTCACTTCTCTATTTCCAAGAATAACTTCACATGTAAGCTTCCTGTGCTCAACTTCCAGTCTCAGAGTTTGCTTCCAGGGAACCCAGTTACCAGTTTTATAGTGGTTCTTATTCCAGTTATCACCTTTTCCTCTCCTTTTGACCTAAAGACTCTTCCTCAAAATCCCACCTGTTCTCAAGAATCCATTAAAAATCCATTGTTTCAAGTTCTTTGACCCTTCCTTTCTCCCAATGCTCTGGGGTCTCCTTGCACTGGTTCCCCAATTCCAACACTTACTACATTCATAAACTATAAGCTCAAAAGAGAAAGAACTGCAGTGTTCTCACTCCCCACTGCTCACCCAGTACTGTGTTCAAAGGCTGATGCAATTGATGTTTTCAAAACATTTGTAGAATAAATGGAATGACATTGGAAAGAGTGAAGAATGCAAAGAATTTTCTACCCTAAAGTTTTAACACTAATATGTTCATCTAATCACAAAGACACCATTCTCATTCCTATCTGGGGAAACTGAAGTTCAGGAGACTGGACTTAGACCAGACTTGAACTCGAAGGACACTTTCTACTGTAGAGTGGCCCAACACCTTCAGACTTCATGCCCAAGGTTAGAGTGACCAGTTGGGGTAGCATGCACTTGAAGCTAATAATTTACCAGTAGTGGGAACAGGCAAAGCTACTTGGGGGAGAAAAGTAGGTCAATTTAAACAAACCAAAATTCTCCAAAATAAAAAGTAGGTCAACTACTCTTAATTTGAATTTCAGCAGCTGCCCTGGAATATGGCTCAGATACATTTAAAGAGAAGAAACCTAAATCCACAAAGGACTTAAACTTTTGTTAAATTTCAGTCATTCATTTTTTTTTATCTTTGGAGTTCAATTTGGATCATTTACCCATTCTAGTATTTTCCTATTATGGTCATACTTCCCCTTTGCCTTCTGGAACATGTGGAGAATGTTGATAATAATTTGCAGTATCAATGTCTACTAATTCCATCTTCTCTTTCACTTGAGTTGCTTTTTTAAAAAAACAATCACTAAAAACCTCTTCTTGGGTAACTAATAATCTTGAAAATTGCATTAAATTAGTACAGGTTGAGAATCCTCGATATGCAAATCTGAAATCTGAGATGTTCAAAATTCCAAAACACTTCGAGTGACAACATGATGCCACAAGTAGAAAATTCCATTTTGCTTCATGTACAAAATGTAAAAATATTGTATAAAATTACCATCAGGCTATGTGTATAAGGCGTATATGAATTATAAAAGAACTCTGTACTTAAGACTTGAATTCCATTCCAAGATATTTTGTTGCATATATGCAAGTATTCTAAAATCTGAACTAATTAGTAACCTGAGATACTTCTGGTCCCAAGCATTTCAGATAAGGTATACTCAACCTGTAGTGCAGTTTCAGAAAAGAGGATCTTTGGGAAAAGATCTAAATATATTTATTTCATAGCACTCAATGCAATATAAAATTAGGGATGATGTGTAAGATAGAAAATTTTAAAGGACAGGAATTCAATGTTACGTGTCAAAATACACCTCAGACACAAACCATAATATATCATGCACTAACTTCTTCCTCCATTTCTAAAGAGAAAGTTAAATACTGTAAGCCTGGATTAGACATCTTGCACATTTTTTAAAAATTTACAAGCTTATACATTAAAACAAGGACCCAGACTAACTAAAAGCTTTATACAGAAACAAAAATGTTGTAAACCAACTGTTTCACTTTTAGAAGCACCATGTGGGCAGACACTGAAAGACATTAAAAGAGAGACTTGGGAGGCTTAGGCAGGAGGATTTCAGGTTTGAGGTCAGTCTCAGCAATTTAGCGAGACTCTGTCTCAAAATAAAAAATAAAAAAGGGCTGGGTATGTAGCTCCATACTAGAGAGCCCAATTTCTATCCTCGACACAACAACAACAAAAAATCTTTAGAGGAAAAAACACACTTGCAGTTTAAATTTTACGTAGAAAGGGGCCTAGATTTAAATGGTTTGAATTTGCAAGATGGTATCATAAGTAAGTTGCTGAAGACCATTTCTGAGAGAGAATCCTGCTAAATAGTACATTTCCTCCCCTGAAGGTGGACTCTAATTGCTATGGGCTTACAGCTGACAAACCACACTCCACCTCCCTGCCAATGTGTATACACATCATTCCAAACATTCATTCTGTGTTTCTTCCTGAATGAATGGATGTGGGACTAGTCCATGTTTTATTATTTAAAGGACTGTACTCTACTTTCAAACCAATTTTCTCATTCTGGCAAGGCATATAAATCATGTTATTTTATAGGTGAGAAATTAAGCCCAAGAGAGTTTAAGTAACTGGCTCAGGGAAAGAATGGGTACTCAAACCTAGAATTGATTCTTAATCACTCTTCTTATAAAATATGAAGCAAGGGCTGAGTTGTGGCTCAGTGGTAGAGCGCTTGCCTAGCATATGTGAAGCACTGGGTTCGATTCTTAGCACCACATATAAATTAAAAATAAAGATCCACCAATAACTAAAAAATTTTTTTTTAAAAAGTAGGAAGCAAAACTATATTGTATGATTTAAACTTTAAAGAATAAGCACAATATCACACCAATTGTGACATGCAAAGCTTCAATATTTCCAGTTGTGTGTCACTTAATGACATGGATGACACTGAGAAATTCATTGGTAGGTGATGTGATTATGGGAACATCACAGTGTACTTATCACACCGTCACTGCGTGTGGCCTCCTAATGCAACCCAGAGATGCTCAACACAAGATGCATGAGACTGCTGCCTGGATAACATGGCATACTGTTCTATGGTATGCTTTTATAAGTAGTTCATTTTTTAAGAAAATAATAAATACATAAAGCAGTAAGTCATTTATCACATATTATGCACTGTTCAAAATTGTATGTACTGCATTTGTGTATGACTGGTAGCACAGGTTTATTTATACCAGCATCACCGCATACCTGTGTGTGATGCATGGCACGACAAATGACAGCTGCAATGTCACTAGGCAAAGGGAATTTTTCAGCTCCTCTGTGGTCTTGAGGGACCACTGTTACATATGCAGCTCCTCATTGACTGATGTGGCATGTGAATATTATATATGCCTGTTTATACATCACATTTTGAGAGCTGGCTATCCTTTCCATTTCAGAATCTCCTCTCCTAGGTTTACTGTTTTAAAGAAATGCAACACAGAACAGGGCACAAATCATAAGAGCACAGCTCAATGAATTTTCAAAACTATAGCACTTTTTTAACTAAACTGCACCAGCCCCTTTTATCCTATCTTCCCTAAGCTTACTTCCTAAGACAACATTTAGAGTTTAGATTTTATATTGGATATCTGCCAGAAACAACAGGGAAATGTTTGCTTTCCAACCCAAAGATTAGGGGTGGTGGGGAAAAGAGAAAGAGGGCATAAAGCTCAAGAGGTACATTTTAAAAAATTATCTTTATTTAGGTTTCTGATTCAGCACATGTATCAAAGACTAATAAACATAAAGTAAATAAGACATTAATTGGAAGTCTTACATCTCTCTAAACTCCGTCCAAGAATGTCAAGATTGCCACTAGTACCAGAATCCCAACATAGTCAAGTTGTAGACAAGCCGCCATGAGCAACATGGTGTGTGCATGGACATGCAGAGGGAAAAGGCGTGCTAGCATCTGGCTCTCCTCTTTCCCCTGTTGACTTCTTTCCTTTTGACAATCCACTTTTGCTTTCCAGGCTAAGTTCCAAGTAAAGTCCACAGACAACTCAGGGTCAATCTGACCAAATACTTTTCCAGAGGAATGTATTATTCTTAACATGTTGTGCCTGCGACTTTGTTTTTGCCAGGATGAAGTTCAGACTGAGATGTACAGTACAATCTAGATGACGGTGCAGACTATGTCAAAAAAGTAAAGTTGAGCAGTAGCCTGAGTTAAGGCATGAATGCACACAAGCACTCCTGCGCACACAGCACCGTGCTATCATGAGCGCGGGTTCCTTCAACCGCCTACAGAGAGGCAACCTAGGCATAGCAGTTAATCACAACCGCTGAGCATTTTGAAAAATGCACCCCAAAACTTTATGCTAACAGGTTTTATCAAACACACACAGAGAAAAAAGAGAGGAGAAAAACTAAAAATCAAAAACTCTAAAACCCCTTAATCTCTCTTACAATGGCTCTTGAGCATGGAACTCATGTAGCAGCGTCAATGGCTGGCTCTTTAATAATTTGGAAATAAAAGTTTGTTTTACTCTGCATTTCTTTGGTAGTCATCACTACAAAGTTTTCAGTGTAGGTTACCTATGAGACAAGAAGTAGACAGAAGATCGAGTGACAAATATTTCTTCTGTACTGATAAATATTAAGGTCTCAAAGTACAAGTGACTATGCTTTTTCTTGCCTGTGGGAAAGCAAGGCTCTGTGCAGGGGAAGTTCATATCTACTTTACAAAGGGTAATGCACATTTTTTTCCCCTGACAATTGAAGAGTTAACAATTCACATTATAGATTATTTCTGCTCGAATCAGTTAGAAGCCAATCACAAGGCACAGCAGTACTTGGTGTCAAAGCCACATTCTGGTCACATTCATTCCATGGTTGCTAGATAGAATCTCAGAAGCTCAGAACTGAAAACTCCTTCCAAACCAAGGAGTAAGTTAAATTCAATCTTAAATATTTCCATCATCTGCCAAATTTCTAGAATTCTGTCTACAATGCCAACATGCTTGATAAGAGAAAGCAGTTCAGAGCCCAAAGTTGTCAGGTATTAGGTAGGTTAATTTGGTTTGTATAGAAGGCATGGTAATCTGGCAACAGAGTACTTATCCTATTAGCAGCACAGTGGTAGCCAAGGGTCTCTGTCAGCAAGACAGGAAATAAAGCTACTGAAGCTACTGTTGCTCCCTCCACCTGCAGGATGGCTGCTGATTTTACAAAGACCTTCTGGGATCAAAAGCAGGTTAGGTTGTGCAAGTGGGCAACAGAATGGCAGGAAGCATGTTCAGCCCCCATGATAAGTGCCCAGCCTAGGTAAGCCCATTTCCCACAGGTGAGGGGGCTTCTGCCTCTATGGGCTCAGGATCTGAATCTCACCAGTCCTGGTGGCAAAGCAGTTGCCAAGAAATTGTTCTAACTGGTACTGCCTAGCCATTAGTGGCTCCACATGAGGTCATAAAACACTTTAAAATGACATGAAACATCATAAATTCAAAAGAGTAGTGTTTGTTCTATGACTTCTGAATGTCCACAGGGAGAAACAACTAGATCTTTGTTAAAAGTGCTGTTTGAAGGAGCAATATTTTATTTTGGAGTGAAATAATGAGTCTACGGGAACCAGCAGTACATTTCTGCAGAGGTCTGAATGTCAAGAATCTGTCTCTCAAAGGCATTTATCAGGAACTGTCTGCTTTCTCCAAGTGCTTTTTCATTCACCATATGGCAATGTTTTAACCTTTGTGCTTTGAGGAGGTAATGAAATTGACAGGAAACTGAGGGAAGATCATTACATTATGGGCTTTCTCATTTGAGCATAAGACACCAACCAACAGCATTGAAATCTACAATCCTATAAACAATTCTTGTAAACGTGTATCTCCCCATAAGAAAAACAAAGCTGTACAGTGAAGGCAAAATCAGTTTGCCTAGTCACAGAATTCCTTGGAATGGCAATAATGTACCAGAAGGATCAGTGAGCTACCATCCCCAGTTTGACATGGCCCAGTCAGAATATGAAAAACCTAAAGCCTCAATAATAAATGCCAAACTTCCCCAAGTTTGATAACTGCACTATGATTATGTATATAACAACATTATAAATAAAATTTTTACAGATCAACGATTTCTTCCTAACAATTGGGGATGACATTCTCAGTTTGGGGGTAGAAGCAGGAAGAGGTGAAAAATCTTTTTGTTGCTTTTACTGTCAAGTTCTTAAATGCTAGTCAAACACTATTATCCAATAACACTTTTTTTTTTCATTCTGTTAACTCTTAAATATGCATTTGAAGGCAAAAATGGAAGTTTCTCTACTGTACAATATTAAATATCTACAACATCATGGTTCCTTATTTTTTAGGAGTGTGTGCAATAAGGAGTTAGATATTAGAGATGGTTGTCACAAAACATGAACTCTTAAAAATTACTGATAAATTAATATTCAGTTCTCTGATTATATCTGTCAGATAACACGTTCTCATCATAAAATATACATTCTCTAGTGAGTTATGTTCATCCACAGCATATATAAATATGCAAACACAGGTGGTAAAAAGCACTTTACTACCAAAGTACAAATCAGTAACTGCTGAAAAACAAAAAGATGGAGCAAGTAGTAATAAAAGAGTGACTCTGTGTTCCACATCAAAGTGAAACCAAATGGTTTATTTGTGCCAAATGAATGGAAATAATGTATTCAGGATATACTTCTTTGTACAACATACTTGCTTATACTGGACAAAATAAGCAGTCCTCAGTGCTAACGTACCACTTTCCTCTACATGTCTTTTCTTTCTGCCAAGCAGTACAGTATTTTGTGGCCATTATGCCAAGACAGTCCTCTAACGGCAGATAGTATTTCCTAATAGTATTTTGCACCTTTAAAATATTTGTTCAAATTCCATCTCAGGAGAACGCAAATAAAGAATGGGGGGGGGAATCACACTGGTTCGGTTACAATCACCTGCCCTCTGTAGCAGGAATCAAAGAGCACATTCTAATCAGTCACTGAAACCACTGTAGGTTGGACACTCATGTTAGACTCATGTTAGAGGGGCCAGTTTAGGTAGAGTAGCATTAAGGATAAAGGGAAGAATCACATCTTAATAAGTAAGAATTATCCATCCCAGCTATGTGGAGAAGATTTAGCCATGTGATTCGTTCTTTTAGGCTGTTTTACAAGAGACATGAAGTCGAATTGCATTGGAAATAACCTATAAAAGTGTACCTGTAGAAAGCCCTACTAAACAGGGTGTGTCTTGGGCACTGATTCTTCTAACTTCCCACTCTACACTGAAAGTCAGATTTTCAAAGGCGTGAACTGTAGTGCTGAATTCTTGGTATGTTTGGTAAACACTATAATAATTGGAGAAGGGGGTAATAACAGCTGCTCAGTAATTTTCTGCAGATTCATGGAAAAAAATATAAAAAATATATCCCTTTTTATTTTACAAACCTAAAAGCCAAGAAAATGAAGCTCTGGGGCCAAGCAAAAATTGCACACTGCTGCTGTATTACCAAATACCAAATAGCCAATGTTCCAGCCAGGGAATGGACATACATGTAGATTCAAGTAAAACACGGATGGAAAGTCGTCTGGTTAGTGTTGTAGACCCACAACACTGGCTGCGTTTCCAACGAACGTTTACAACACAATGAAGAGTGAAGCCTAGATAACCTCAGTGCAAATAAGTCAGATCCAAATATGCCAGGGAAGGAAGCCTTTGGCGTTGAGTAGACGGCTCCAATGGACGAGTCCCAACTTGAAATTCAGACTAAGCACATGCATTAAGGCTGGGAGGAGGGGTGCACCGAATGTTGCGAAGGGGCGGGCTGCGAGGTGCCTGCCGAGGGGACCGCGGGCTGCATGGGTGGCGGAGGTGGAGGCGGAGGCGGCTGGACTGGGGTCTGTGTGTTGGGAGACGGAGGCGGTGTGGGCCGTTTGAATTTGTCAGGACTGTTGCTTCTCCGTGGTGAAGGCCTCTGTGGAGAGGACAGGAAGCAGGTCAGCCTGGGGCCAGCAAGTTCCAACACAGCACCACCGGGAGCCAAGACTCCTGGAGCACTGAGCAGCAGACACCAGGAACCAGTGGTCTCCTCCTTTATCCCCACTGGTTCCTGGGGAGTCAGGAAAGCTTAAGGTAGTGCTTACACCTACACCTGGGGAGAAGCTAGGCAAAATTACTGTAAAATGCATTGGTCACACTACTGGACGCGGCCTCCTCAATGACACCCCGTACCTTTTAAAAATAGCTGCCATATCATCTCAAGTCGTCACTGTCAGCTGTATGTCCTCAACTTCTTCTCTCACTCCTCTCAACTTCCATATCCCAAAAGTCAGAGCCTAACAAATCAGTCCCTATTTTGCAGGAAGTCCATCAAACTGGCTTGAAAAAGCTTCAGAAATATCTCAAATAATTTCACAGAATAGGGTTCCTCTTTGAAATATTATCTCAGTGGAAATATCCTCAATTCTTTCCACCTTTCTCACTCCACTAGTTACATTTCTTCTCTTCCTTTGTTTGGTTATGCAGATTGAATCCAGGGCCTAATGCTGCCAGCCAGGCAAACACTCCACTATTGAGAATCATCCCCACTCACCCCCCCCTCCCCCCCCCCCCCCCGCTTTTTTTGGAGACAGGGTCTAAGTTACCAAAGCTGATCTTGAACTTGTAATTCTCCTCAGTGTCTCGGATTACAGGTGTGCACCACCATGCCTACTCCTATTAGCTACCTTTTTGATTGGTCTATTAGTCAACTATATAACTCATTCTAGCAAGGGGAAAAAACCCCACCCTGTATTTATGCTTCCTTCTAATTACAGGAGAGAAATTTCCGAATAAAATTAGAAACAAGGTTAACTTCAGGGAGAATATCAAGGGTTACTGAACTGTGAAAGTGCAGACAACAAATATTTTCTGAAATTATGGCAACCAATAATAATTGTTTATGGCAAGGAACTGGCCAGAGTTCAGTGGAGGCACTGCAGACTTCAAGTTACATTTCAGACAGGACAATTTTTCATAGGAAGTAAAGTTGAAGTTTTGCATACTGAGAAGGAGTCTAGTTTCAACATTAGAACTTTGTGTCAAACTACAGAGAAGTCTCTTCAGTTTAAAGTGAATGGTGGGGGAAGATTGGAAGAAAGGCAAATGTTTAAGGGGATCAATTGTAGTCTCCAAAGAGGACCATCTGGTACCACCATTGGAAGTGCTGCTTCCCATCCCACGGACACTTACTGTGATACCATGGGATGTCCCCATGTGTTGCACGTGAAGACCCGGGGAATTGTAGTAAGACATTCCGGCTCTAGTCAATGAAGTTGGTGGCGTGAAACCAACTGTGTGACTTGCATATGATAGACCTGAAATATAACAACAAATTAAGCATCATCTCTAACTCAATTAACTATTAGTATCTTCAACCATCTAAGTTCTAAAATGCAGAAACTCTCAATTAACCAAAAAATAAAAATACATGAGAAAGGCAGTGGGCATCACTGAATGGCATGCTGGATAACGAGGGATATAAAAAGTGGAGTCCTGGAACAGAACAGAAAGCCCAGAAATAAACCCACACATATACCATCCACTGATCTATGAGAAGCAAGCTGAAACACACAATGGGGAAAGGACAGTCTCGGCAACAATATGTTAGGAAAACTGGATAACTACATGCAAAAAAATAAAACTGGACCTTTATATTATACCATACACACAAATCAATTCAAAATGGATTAAAGATTTAGATTTAAGAACAGAAACAATAAATGCCCTAGAAGAAAAATAATCAAAGAGAGACAAGTCAATCTACAAAATGTGAGAAAATATCTGCAAACCTCTTATGTGCTAAGGGGTTAACGTCCAAAATATATAAGGAACTTCTATACTCAATGGTGAAAAAACAAACCAACCAACCAAACCAAAGACCAAATTATTCAATTTAAAAAACGAGCAAAGGAAGCTGGGAGTGGTGGCGCATGCCTGTAATCCCAGTGGCTCGGGAGGCTGAGGCAGGAGGATCGCGGGTTCAAAGTCAGCCCCAGCACAGGTAAGGTGCTAAGCAACTCAGTGAGACCCTGTCTCTAAATAAAGTACAAAATAGGGCTGGGGATGTGGCTCAGTGGCTAAGTGCCCTAGAGGTTCAATCATGGTTCCCCCCCGCCAAAAAAAATGAGCAAAGGGAGCTGGAGGTGTTGTTTAGTAGTACAGCCTATTATATGTGAAGCCCTGGGTTTGATCCCCAGCACTATCATCATGAATAAAATAAAATAAATAAAAATAAAGCAGAGAAATTGAACTGGCATTTCTTCAAAGAAATACCAATGATTGGTAAGGATATGATAAGATGCTCAATGTCATTAATCATCAGGGAAAAACAAATCAAAACCACAATGAAGAATTATTTCACATGTACTAGGATGGCCATCATTTTAAGAAATGACGTCTTGGCAGGAATATGGAGAAATTGTATTGTTGGTGAGAATGTAAAATGGAGCCCTCGCTACAGAAAATGGTATGGAGATATCCCTTGTGACCAAATGAAAATGAAAACAGAACTATCATAGAAACCAGGAATTAAGGATGGAAATTAGGATCTCAGAGAGAGATTTGCACTCCCATGTTCCACACAGCATTAATTCACAACAGTCTAGATACAGAAACACCCTAACTGCCCATCGTGGATGAGTTCATAAGGAAAACTGTGGTAGACACATACGATATAATCCCTTTCAAAAGGAGATCCTATCATATGATGACATAAAAGAACCTGGAACACACTATGCTAAGTGAAATAACACAGTCACAGAAAGATACTCAATGGTTCTACTTACATGTGGAATAGAAAATAGTCAAACTTAGAGAGATAGGAAGGTAGTTGCCAGTGATTGAAGAGGAAGAGGAAAAAAGGCAGAATTGCTATTAAACAGGCAATTCTTTGGATTTTTTCCCCCAGTTAGGTGGGTAAATAGTCTTTGGAAATACTTGGTTAAACCAAATTAAAGTTTCTGTTAAGCAAGATGAATATGCATACACAGGATCCGCTCACGGGAGGATGGATAGGAACTCCCTATGACTTGTTCTGTGCCTGTGGTCATCCATCAGATGCCAAGCCAAGTGAACTCAACTTGTTTTTCTGAATGACAAGAAAAGGACAAGCTGCTAAAGATGCTTTTCTATATATTTTTTGCTTCCACAATAGACATTCAGTCACCAAGGCTCTTCCTTCAGTTGTCCTACAACAGGACATTGCTGTGTCCTCAACACCTAATGCCAAGGGCTTGCTTTGTCTCTTGGTTATCAATTAGTGGTGCTTTCTGTGTGACATATTTCCATTTCCAATTGTGGATTTTTGATTCCATTTGCAAAATGGAGGTCTGAAGTAAAGCATGAGTCTTTTGGAGCTAAGTGGTCCATATGATGCTTACTGGTATCACAAGGTCATTGTTCAGATGGGAGAAGGAAGAGGAAGTTGTTTTTAAATAGATTTGGTGATTAAAATCCTAATTCTACTTATGAAAGTGATAAATTTAAGAGAAAGTCTAAAAAAGTGGATCCTTATCCCCAAAAAGACCTTAAAAGTTTCATAAAAAAAAAAAAAAAAAAAAGAAGAAGAAGAAAGAAAAACAAAAAATCCCAGCATGTTTTCTAGTATTAGTAGGTTAACCTTTCTGGAGAGAAATTATATTAAGTCAGTGACCAAGAATCTCCAAAGAGTATTTACCCACCTAACTAGAGTAAAAAACCCAAAAACCAAACAAACAGAAACCTTTCTGGCTGCTATAAAGCACTATGTGTTTGCCTTCAAACTACCTTCTCTGGTCTAGGTCAGTGTTCTTAACATGGGTGTGAAAGTCTTGGTTGCCTTACCCCAAACCAAATAAATAAACAGCATGAGCCAGGTACAGTGGGCCATGCATGTAATCATAGTGATTTAGGAGGCTGAGGAAGATGAAAAGTTCAAGACCAGCCTCAGCAATTTAGTGAGACCCTGTATCAATACTAAAAAAATACAAATGACTGGAGATGTAGTCCTATGGTAAGGTGCCCCTTGGATCAATCCCTGATACAAAAATAAATAAATAAAAATTTGAGGTAGCTGGCACCAGGGTAGCAAGATGAGAAGTACAGAGATCTGTACTTCAGCAAAATCTGGCTCACTAAATATTATATAGTCAGGCATAGCTGAATGAGGAGGGCACAGTCTGAGAAATGCATCCTTACGTGATTTCATTATTGTGTGAGCATCAGAGAGGGTGCTTACATACACTAAGAGACAATGCCATCATTGACAGAAACATCGTTATTCTGCACCCTTATCTTTTATTGCTCAAATTGTTCTAGTTCTGGTGTTTGGGAGCTCCTGTATTCATTGGGCACTCCCCAGCCCATTTTATATTTTGAGCACTTCCTTAACTTACTAGATCTGTAAACATCCATTACTCAAACAGCCCACATTCTTTTCACTGATGGAGTTAGAAACCAAAGTCTGGAGCTGGGTGTGCCCATTATTAGTGGGAGCAGAGCTATTTTTAGATCTCATACCATCCACCCCTGATTTAGATACATCAGAACATGCCAATTGGGAATATCCTTTTCTTAGGCACAATAAAATATGGAAGAACTTGAAAAGTAACATTTCCTACATGTAATTCACAGATAAAAAGCTACATGTAATCAAGAAGAGGAGCTTTCATAAATTGTTAGGTAGGTATTTTTCAATCAAATTGTGAAAGAGGATGCAAAATAGTTCAAAAAGCTGGTGAAAATGCAAGGTTTCCAATGTTAGCCACAACGAGGTGGGAGGAAGAAAAGCCAAAATGTTTAAAGTAGAAATGGAAAGTGTACAGTATATTTCTACTAAGAATATCTTAACACTGAGAATCACAGAAAAAAATAAAGGGAATCACTTTTTTCCTTCTCTTGCCTGATTGCTCTGGCTAGAGTTTAGAAAACTATATTGAATAGGAATGGCGAGAGTAAACATCCTTACTTTGTCCCTGATTTTAGAGGAAATGTTTTCAGATTTTGTCTATTCAGTATTTTGTTGGCTTTGGGTTTGTCATAGACTATATAATGCTGAAGTAGGTTCCTTGCATCAAGTTTCTCCAGTGTTTTTAACATGATTGGGTGCTATATTCATTAGAGGTCTTTTCTGCATCTATTGATAGTGGTCATATGATTCTTAATTCTATTTAAGTGATGAATTACATTTATTGATTTGTATATGCTGAACCAAATTTGCATTCCTGGAATGAAGCCCACTTGATCATGGTGTATTATCTTCTTCATGTGTTTCTGAATGCAGTTTGCTAAGATTTTATTGAGGACTTTTACACCTATGTTCATCAGGGATATTGGTTTGTAGTTTAATCGATGCATCTTTGTCTGGCTTTGGTGTAAGGGATTATGCTGGTTTCATAAAATGTATTTGGGAGTGTTCCTGCCCTTTCAATTTCATGGAATAATTTGAGGAAGACTGGTGTTAGTTCTTTTGTAATGGTCTGGTAGAACTCAGCTGAGAATCCATCTGGCCCTGGGCTTTTTTTTTTTTCTTTTCAGGTTTTTAATTGCTGTTTCAATTTCATTACTTCACATTGTCTGTTTAGGTTTTCTATTCTTCCTGGTTCAATCTGGTTAGGTCATATGTGTCTAGGAATTTGTCAAAGTATTCTACATTTTGTAGTTTATTAAACATTTTTAAAATTATTATTAAATTTTGAAATAGTTTCCAATGATCCTCTGGATTTCAGAAGTGTTTATAGTGATAGCTCCGTTTTCATCTCTAATTTTGCTAATTTGGGTCTTCTCTTTCTTTTGGTTAGCGTGGCTAAGGGTTTATCAATTTTAGTTATCTTTTCGAAGAACCCACTCTTTATTGAGTTGATCTTTTTTTTTATGCTCAACTTCATTGATTTCAGCTCTGATCTTTATTATTTCCTATCTTCTACTGAGTTTGGAATTAGTTTGTTCTTTTTCTAAGGCTTTGAAGTGGAACATTTTTTTTTTAATGCGGCATACAATGCAATAAATTTTCCTCTTACTACTGTTTTCATACTGTCCTAGAGATTTTGATATGTTGCATCTTTGTTTTCATTTATTTGTAATAATTTCTTCTTTGATCCATTCTTCATTTAAAAGCATCTTGTTCAATTTCCATGTATGTGGTTTCTGTTACTGCTGTTGATTTCTGATTTCATTCTATTATGGTGCAATATGATGCAAGGGATTGTCTTTTTTTTACTTAAATAACACTTTGTATTTGCTAAGAGTTACATTGTGCCCTAGAACATGGTCTATTTTGGGAAAGTTTCCATGAGCTGCTGAGAAGAAGGTAAATTCAGTTGTTTGTGGGAGCCATGTTCTGTAGATATCTATTAGGTCCATTTGATTTATAGTGTTATTTAAGTAAGACATATCTTTATTGATTTGATGTTTTGGTGACCTATTGGTGATAGGGGTATGTTGAAATCTTCCAGTATTATTGTCGGGGTCCATCTGGGAATTAATGTCAAGGAGTATTTCTTTAGTGTACTTGGGTGCATTGTCATTTAGGGCATATATATTAACTATCATTATTTCTTTCTGTTGGATTGTTCCCTTTCCCAGGACGTAATAGCCCTCTATCTCTTCTGATTAATTTTTACTGGAAACCAGCTTTATCAGATATGAGAATGGCTACTCCAGCTTGTTTTAGGACTTCATTTGTGTGGAATATTTTTTTCTATTCTTTTACCTTTGGTCTGTGATTGTCCTTACCTATGAGTCTCTTGCAAACACCATGTAGTTGGATAGTGTATTGGGTTCATTATGCTAATCTATGTATTTCAACTGGGGAGTTAAGACCATTCATTTTCAGTATTTGGATATGTTTGTGTTTTGCTGTCATTTTGATTTTTTTCTTTGTATTTAATTCTGTCTTGGTTCTCATTCAGATGACTGGTGTTGTATTTATCTTCATTTGGGAGTTGGGGATTTCTTTTTGGATTCCTCTGTATGCAACTGATCTTTGAGTATTCTTTGTAGGGCTGGCTTGGTTTTCATGTATTCTTCTAGTTTATCCTTGTCATGGAAGGTTTTCAATTCCCCATGGAATATGAGAGAGTTTTGCTGAGTACAGTAATCTTGGTTGGCAATTGTTGCCTTTTAGAGCTTGAAATATCTCATTCCATGCCCTCCTTGATTTTAGGGTCTGAGTTAAGAAGTCTGAAGTGAGCCTTATAGATTTGATTCTAAATGTGAACTGATGTTTCTCTCTTGTGACTTTTAATATTCTTTCCTTATTTTCTATGTTGGCCATTTTGATTATGATGTATTGGAGAAATCTTCTGTTTAGGTGTATTTGTGGATATCTACCTCCTTTCTGATATGGGGAAAGTTTTCTGTGACTATCTCATTGAAAATGTTTTTATGCCTTTAGCTTGTATCATGTTCTCCTCTATCCCAGTGATTCTCAGATTTGGTCTTTTGATGTTGTCCCAGAGTTCTTACATATTTTGATCATGTTCTTTTTTTTCTTTATGTACTCTGTATACTCAACTTTTTATATCCTGTCTTCAAGGCCTGACATTCTGTCCTCAAATGCCCAAGTTCTATTTCCTGCACAATCTAGTCTGTTGGTGGTGCTGCTTTAACATGAATTTTTAAATTGATTCATTGTGTTTTTCACTTTCAGGAGTTCTGACTGGTTTAATTTCAATATTTCTATTTCTTTATTAAAACTGTCTTTCATCTCTTGAATTTGCTCTAACTCATTCCTTAGATCTTTAGTTCACTGAACATTTTGATAATCAATTTTTTATAATCTCTCTCTAGAATTTCCTCCACTCTCATTTGTGGATTCTTTTGTTGGGGGATTGTTAAATCTGGGGGCAGAACTTGTTTCTTCATGTTTTCTGAGGTCCTAGACTTGAACATCAATTGAGGTGGGTTCCTCTTTCTCTTTTATATGTGCACTCTTATGTGTATTTCTTTTTTATTATAGGATCTGTGTTTTTGATATATGAGTAAAAGTCTAGGAGTAGCTGCTTAAGTTCCCCTCTGACTATTTCTCTTTAGTGCCTGGTTTTGGGTTTAGGGTTTTTGTCTCCCCAATTCTATGAGGTAAAGAAATGTTCAGGCTCAAGTAGGGTTAGTTCAACTGTGGGGTGATATTCATTGTTTGCTTGTCTGGGTTGTTCTTGGCAGCAGGGTCTCTGCAGTGTACCAGGAATAGCACTAGTGTCGGTGATACAAGATAAATTTCCAGTGTCTACGTTGACATCTGGAGTCCTAATTGCCACCTATACAGAAATGCTGGGGCAGCATTTGATATCAGTACCAGCAATACAAGACTGCAAACTAGATAGGGCATTCAACCTCATCAGGTGCCTACTATGTCACCCACTGCATTTAAAATCACATTCATAAGAATGGGGTGTGAATTGCATGTACTGTATGATTTTAATATTTAGTGGGATTATAGTTTCTTAGGTAAAGAGAAAGTAGGGTAGAAAGGTGAAAGAAAGGTTAAAAAATTTTAAAAAGTGAACAGAGGAAAGGCAGGAGGAAGGTAGCGGATGACAACTATAAAGTGCAAGTAATACAAGATTTACTGAAAATAATAGAGAAAAAAAGAAAGTGGGGTAAGAAAAATCAGGGCATTACTGGAGGAAGAGAGCAAACAGGGGAGATAAAAGGGATAAGAACAAAAATGTGAATAAACCCACAAATGTAAGATTGAAATAATAAGAATAAATAATAAGTACAAAGGAAAGCAATTAACTTGAAAGTAAAAATTTAGGAATACACATGTATCTTTTAGAAGTGACTGTGCAACGAATATACATGTAGCCACACAAAGTCATGCATAATGGAAAAAAGTGAAGACTAATATGATGAAATGATGTTTTTGAAAAAAAATTTTTGAATTTAAAAAAGAAAAAAATAGATTAAAAAGGCAAATGGTGGAATGAAAAGAAATTAGAGAAAAACTAAATAGAAATCTATCAAAAGAAGTAATACAAATAGCCAACAAATATATGGGAAAAAAATGTTCAATCTAGCAATCAGGGAAATGCAAATCAAAACCACACTAAGATTTCATCTCACCCCAGTCAGAAGGGCAATTATCAGGAACACAAGAATAAATGCTGGTAAGGATATGGGGAAAAAGGTACATTCATGCACTGTGGTAGGTATGCAAATTAGTACAATAACCATGGAAAGCAGTATGAAGACTCCTCAAAAAACTAGGAAAGGAACCACCATATGACCCTGCTATCCTACTCCTTAGTATTTATCCACAAGAAATGAAATCAGCATAATACAGTGATACAGCCATGTCAATACTCCTGTTAGTACAATTTACAATAGTCAAATTATGGAGTCAACCCAAATGCCCATCAAGAAAACCTGGCATATACACACTATGAAGTGTTAGCCATAAAGAAGATTGAAATAATGGTTTTTGCTGATAAATGGAAAGGTAGAAAATCATGCTACGTAAAATAAGACAGACTCAGAAAATCAAAGCCAAATGTCTTGTCTCATGTGGAAGCTAGAGCAAAATAAGGGAAACAGGTGGCAAGGGAAGGCACAGGATATTATAAAGATACAGGGAATATCAGTGGATTGAGGAGGAGAATGAGAGGGAGGAAAGAAAAAAGGGAAAATAATAGAAAAATGGAATTTAAAAATATCATATTATATACATGTATAAATGTACCAAAAAATTTCACCTGTACGTATATACAGAAAATACCAATCAAAAATAAATATATAAAAGAAGAAACGAAAGATCAATGGAGGAAGGAAAAATACTGGGAAAAGGAGGAGGAAAGGGAAGAAGGGAAATGGGGATTGAAATGAAATTCCTTGCATGTATTATTTTGTAAAAATGAACCCAAATACTATGTACAATTATAAAGCTCTAAGAAAAAAATAGGAAAAAATTGGAAAATTCATTTTGCTGATCTACTATGTATAGCACTGCAATACTGTCACATGAAAATGGAATAATCTTACTATCAAACAGGAAATAAAATCAACTTTGAAGTTATAGTTTAAAATAGGATAAAAACATTCTCATTTTGGCTATCTGAAAAACAAATCTAGATGTTATTTATTACATAATTTCAGGGAAAACCAAACCGTTAATCTATCCAAGGTAGCCCCATACTTGATGTAGGTCCCACTATAAGAACAGGTGCAGAGAAAGTCAAAATTATGCAAATTATGTTATAAGTAATAATATGTTGTAATAGGAGTAATACTCTGAACCAAGATATGACAAAATTGTATTTTACCAGTGACTTCAACATACTTTTTAATCAACTGAAAATAATATATCTCTAAAAATTTTTTCAGGTTTAAATAAATCTAACAGGATATTAAA
Organism: Glaucomys volans; assembly: GCA_020662805.1. Taxonomy (NCBI): domain Eukaryota; kingdom Metazoa; phylum Chordata; class Mammalia; order Rodentia; family Sciuridae; genus Glaucomys; species Glaucomys volans. The sequence continues at coordinate 221,269 of JAJEJO010054245.1, read as the reverse complement.
TTATACTAAGAATCAGCATCACCATCAACTGCAAAGTAACCCTCCATCTAGCTTCTTCCTGATTCCTGCCTTCCTTTTACATCAATAAATCAGAAGACAAAAAAAAAAGGCCTTTATCATGGTAATGCAACCAAGAGCTATTTGAGGAAAACAGACAGGCAAAGAGGAAGGAAGCCTTTGGAATGAGACTTAGGGCCACTGGAGGGAAGGAGAAACAGATTTAGGAAATTTTGCATCAGTTTTGCATCTTTGCAAAAACAAGGGGCAATGACCAGACCATTATCCACCAGATAAAGTCTTTTGGTCTATGACACCTTGCTTGATATCAGAGAGCATGCTGGCCCAAAATATACACAAGATGCTACTCTTTGTGTTGACATTTCATCTTTTGATTTTCTCCACTTAAAAAAAGTCATAGTAGCCCAGTGCTGGGCTGGATCCCCAAATCACAAAACAGAGCCATTTCTTTCTCATGCTCTTGACAGCCAAAGGCATTACAGCACCATTGTCTTCATCAACCTTAAGGGGAGAGGTCCTTCACTTTAATTACCATGACAGACAAAACAGAATACCATTGCCCTAAATGGAAGGTGTTTGACTTTTCAAAGCCTTTATGCTGCCCCACTTGAAGGCAGTCACCTCCCTCCATTCCACTGTGAAACTCCTCCTCCATCCCCTTCCTGGATCCCATACACTTTTCCTCCAGTTCTGTTTAAAAACATGTTTATCAACTAGCGCAAGAACAACAGCCTCTTCATTTCAGCCACAAGATGCAATTCCTTGGCTGCCTCCCCCTCCTCCACCTGCCTCCTGTCTTTCCTCCCCCTCCTCCACCTGCCTCCTGTCCCCTCCTCTGTTTCCTCTTCCTCTCTTGCTGGATCACTTGTCCCCCTGGCCCAAGAGCCCCACACAGTGCTGGTGCTGAGCCAGATACCCCAGTTATCTTTCAGGGTGCTTTCAGGATCAGAGGAAAGGAGCCTGCCTTTGAGGGAAAGGCTGCTGAAAGCAAAGCCAGAATCAGCCTGCCAGACACAAGTGCACTCCTTCTTGTATGGCCAGCCTACTGGGGCCAAGTTCCACTCGCCAGTCATGGGAAATATTAGGAGGCAGCTCATGCTAACCAGAACACAGGCTGTGGAAACAGCTGTGCCCTGCCTTCTTTCTTACTGGCTCTGTGACCAGTATCTGGGGAATCTCCTAATGGCTGCTTCCCCACGTTTAACACAGGAAAAATGATTCCTATATTATTTATTATACTGAGAATAAAAATGAGATAATGTACTTGGAATGTAGTAAAGGAACCCATAGAAGATATATTATGAGGCATCTTGGAAATCTACCCAGGAATTCTGTCCATCATAGTCAAAGACAGTCAGTCGTCTTCTTCTTAATAGTCTTCATTTTAAAAGGTATTTCGGAGTCCAATTCCTCTAAGGTTTAAAAAAAAAATTTTGAAGAAAAATACCAGCTGTCACTACAGCTTTTGTGCTTAAAATTTTCAAGTTAAGATTCAGTCTTGATAGTGACTTGTTTTTGACATTTTTGAACATGTGACTGTTAAGTGTTATCTCTGTTTACACGATTTTTAAATGCTAGAAGGGAACATAATCAGGGTTGCCTAATAAACATGCTGTCCGTCAGTCACTGAAGTAGTGACGGCATACTCACCAGGTGATATAGGCCTACTTGAACTTGGAGAAGGTGTGTAAGGGATCGGGCTGGACACAGTGCGAGGTCTTAATCCTTGTGCGGACATCTCGTTAAAATACCTAAGAACAGAGAAGGAGAAATGATCAAAACTGCATTTAAATAATTCTTAAGCTCTCTCCCATGAGAAAGCATTTGGAGGTCACATCTTGAAGTCAAAATCCAGAATGTTTGGAGTGATAATGTAGCTAGGAGACAAAACAAGGACTCCGAGATCACACTGCTCCACCCTTTGGCAAACCTGTCTCTTACAGGAGCAGAGGGAAAGAAATTCAGGATGTATTTTCTCAGGATAGAGGCCTGGTCACAGAGTCACATGGTACACCATGGCTATGCAGAAATTCCCCTCTTCTGTCTCAAGAAATGAAATAAAAAGAAATCCAGCCAGCGCGCACGCCTGTAATCCCAGCACTTGGGAGGCTGAGGCAGGAGGATTGCTAGTTCAAAGCCAGCCTCAGCAACAAGGAGGCCCTAAGCAACTCAGTGAGATCCTGTCTCTAAATAAAATACAAAATAGGGCTGGGGATGTGGCTCAGTGGTCAAGTGCCCCTGGGTTCAATTCCCAGTACAAAAAAAAAAAACAACAACAACAACAACAAAGAAATCCATGTTTTAATGGTTATGTGGTTCCCCCTCCCCCCAGGTACTCGGGATTGAACCCAGGGGCCTTTTATCACTCAGCCACATCCCACATCTCCAGCCCTTTTTATATTGAGACAGTATCTCACTAAGTTACTGAGGCTGGCCTCAAACTTGGACACCTCCTGCCTCAGCCTCCTCAGTCCCTGGGATGACAGGCATATGCTACTGTGCCCAGCTTAATGGCTATGTCTGAATTGCAATTTGGAAACTCAAAACAAAGGGAGGCCCAGAGATTTATGTCATCAAATTAAAGTTTAAAGATACAGAGGTCAATAAACTGAATGTCGTCACCTCTTTACAAGGCAAGTCATGCTTAACAAATGGCTACACATTAGAATGGATCAGAGGACACAGGCATTAAGCACCTTTGGGTAGTCATGCTAAGTAAGCCACACTTTGCTAAGTCTGATTACCGAGATTTTAAAGTCTTATCAGACTTGAGAATGCTGAAATGTGACGGTGGGGCATATCAGCTTTCACTTTGTGAATCAAGCACGGAGTGCTGAAGAGGGGAAATTTCTGCTCGAGAAACTTCCTGAAAAACCATCCTTCGTCGGCCGGAAGCCATATGTGTGTGCACCTTTATCCCAAAGATGATCTCAGCCCCGATACTCAGTCAGTTCACAGGAGGCCACTTCTAAGCACGTTTCTGGACTTTAACAAATTCCGTTTATGTTCAGTTCTTAGTTTCACAAGCACTTCAACTATATAGCTTTCTCTTCCTATTCTCTTTAGAGCAGCTCACAATAGTGATACTGGGAGGGACCTCTCTTTGTATTCTCATCCAGACAGGCAGCCAGCACCACTTCTTGTGGTCTGAAGTGTCATGATTTTCTTTCTCCCAAATGTGAAGGCAGAGAAGTACTTATTGGGCAGCTGTACGCTGGCTGGGACAGTCTGACCTACAAAAGGTAAAGCAGACCTTCTGGAAGGAATATCAATTCTGGAAACAAATATTCACCTGGAAGTTTGAAGTAACTTCAGTACTGTCACCAGTCAGAAGAAATTATCCCTAGAGCATGTCTTATCCAAAATTGGGTACAGGATGCCAGGTAGGGTAACATGTGGTCTGCTCTGAGAATCAAGGTGGTTAATATGGTAGTTAATAGGATGTTTGGTGTCCTAGCTCACCTTATTATTCAAAAGATCCTCAGAGGATTCCAGAGGATTTTAGGGGGGGAAAAAAAGGGTAGGAAGGAATGCCAGAAATAGATCAGTAAAATTTAGAATTAAAGAGGACAGTTTTATAATAAACTTTTGAGAAAAAAATGTTTCTTTTCAAGTGAGGACACATACAAATATTTTAAATAGGATAACCTACTGTCTTTTCTATAAACATCTTTTTTTCCATTTATAGACTTCCATTACAGAAAATCTTACATTTTTCTTGAAACTGTCCAGAGCAAACAGATCAAAAGCTTTGGCAGCCCCCTGGATCTGTGGCTTGGTGCTCATATGGCTTGGTTTCAAACATGTTTGGCATCATCACTGCTATTCCCCAGATACCAGCAGACCCTGGTCTCACACACTGGCTGCCCAGTCGAGCTGGAGGGGCCCCCAAGGAGGCTCAGTCTCACCTCTCACACTGAGATGTGGTCTACACTCAGGGAACCCTAATCCAGAACAGGAAATTTCCTGGTAGAAAATTTCCTTGCAGAAATGATCTGGTTCAGAGAAAAGGCTAATCCCCTACCTGTAGGGTTTCTCTGTTAAACAGGGTTCTTGTTTTGTTTGTCAATTTAGATCTGTTGCTTGTCTTAGCAACCACTTTCCTCTGAAGTTCAGAGAAGGAGGAGGTAGAAGAGAAAGATCTAGATGGGAGACAAAAGCTGAGACCAGTTCCTCTAGTTATCCAATGGATGACCCTCTAGTTAGGCTCATTTGTAGTGATGCAGTGAGGAGGGCCAATGAATAGCCTCATGCAGATGAACACAGTACTTCAGTTTTATTTTCAAAGGTACCAACAAGAAGGCTTAGAAGCTATCCACTGTGTTAAGGATAGTCCTTGAGACATCAGTCACCTGCACCTGTCTCCTGCTGGTTCTCCAACCTATAGCAGACATTTGTTTCCTTGGTCTGAACTACAGCTAGCTTATCCTTCCATGGGAATTAAGTCGTGCTCAAGCATTACACAGCTTTAACACAGAATAAGACTAAATCAACAACAAAGGTAAACTCTGTTTCCATTTCTTCCCCTACCAAATAATCTTAAAATGGAAATTTTTTCCTTCATTTTCTATTTAAGAAGTGTCCAACCTCCTGCATTCACCCATTCTGAACATCTGTTTTAAAGTGGTGGCATTCATTAACACTGTTAATTTGATGTGCATTTAAGCTCTCTACTGTCACCATATCTGATAGGATGCAAAGACAAGTCCTTTCTTGGAACCTGTTTTTTGTTGTTGTTTTGTTTTGTTTAATTTGATGACTCAGGACATGGGCGCACCTTTCATCATCCATTTCTAAGCTGGACTCGCTTTCGGAGAGCTGCCGACAGAGGGCTTCTCTTCTCTCCATTTCCCTCTGCAGCTTCCTCTGCAGCCGCAAGTTCTCTTCCCTCATGTGACGTTCCTCCTCCAGATACTGGGCCATTTTCTCTGAATCTGAAAAGACAGAGTTCTTAATCGAACCACATTTTACACAATTATTAGCCAAACCTTAAAAAAGGAGACTCCAGGTCAGCTCCTATGCCTCAGAGAGGGCAATTACTGTGAGACAGTCTTTCTCACTCTCATGCACACACAGATGAAATCTGAATTTAAATTTTATTCCAAGCATTGAAGTTTACCACTGATTTATATTTAGAAAAAATATACAAGGCAGTGCTGGGAGACAGGCATCTTCATCCCCATTCCTTCCCATTCTAAGGTACTTTAGGTAGAAGAGGAAATGGAATTGTAGCTGAGTCTGGATGTAACAGTTTCACCAAGTTGCTGGAACAAGAAGAGAGGGGAGCGTAGTTGGAGAAATGGATTCTGCCACAGGATGCCCTCCAGGTACCAGTTTAAAAACGCTGGCTCTCTGCTCCAGACAGTGCAGGTCACCTCTGGGGCCTATCACACTTGTTAGAACAAGTATTGTCCCTGGAAGAGGAGGTGCACAGAGAAGCACTGTGCTAGAAATGATCAGGAACAACATTCTTTTGATAAAAATGGAAATTGATAGTAAACAAGAAAGCTTGAGACTAATAGTAGAAATAGGCCTCATTTGTGGTATGTGATGCTGTTGTTGTGACAGATGTACAGCTCAAGTCAGATGGTCCCTCTAGGGCTGGTGTCCAGCTTATGATGAACACCTGGTTCTCAGCAGATGCCCCATACACCCAAACTCCAAGCTACACACAGGGTCCAGGCTAATACAGGCAGATCCTATTTCTCAGGATCTGATATGGGAAATTACATGATTATGAGGTCACAGAATCTCCTTCTGCTAAGTTCTCCTGTCCTTCTGGGGCTATTCATCATAGAATCCTATGGCTCTCTCCAGTAAAATGTAAAATTCTCCTCTTCCACCTTCTGGTTAACAGAATCTGCTGTAACCAAGTAACCAAAAAAACTTTGGTACATAACTCAGTATTTACCAATCATCTTGCTTTCTTGGTTTCCCCTTAGTCAATGAACTTAGGAAAAACACAAATCTCCATGTTTCTCTCCTTTGAAAATAGCTGCAAAGTCAGGGATCATGTGAACGTCTCTGGGAGTTTTCTATTGTTGGTTACTACTCTGTATTATTGACCCACTCCAAACTCAAGAACAAGGGAGGAGCTGACTTCCGCATGATGCTTTCCCACATTTGACCTTACTTGGATTCCCAATGCCCACGAAATTTGCTTCAGTAACTCTCTGAAGGTCTAGCATTTCAGAAAATAACTTATGATGGTAACTGTTTAATGACTTCCAAGAATATAACATAATAGAACTTAAAAAAGTTCAACATTCTTATTTTAGAAATTGAAAAATACCAAAATTATTAACACTGTTATGGACACGAAACACTAAATCCCCCAACTGTTTTCAATCTAGCCAGAAACCCTGCTCTCTAATCCAGATTCAGAAATCTCTTTAATTGAAGGCATGCTGGGAAAATATTTACAAAGTACACTTTTAATATGAATGATTTCTTTCTTCTCAAATACGAAAGTGTGCAGAACTTTTCACTTAGCTCTACTGGAAGGACAAGATTGGCCCCCGGGCTTACTATAAGAATGACCATCACAACAAGTTGCCTTTCTCTTCCATAAATAGAAAAGCCTTCTAGAATTGAAGGTTCATGAAGTGACCAGAACAGTTTTTTAAGAGGAAGCATGTTTTTCAAAGAAAATGTCAATTCTTTAGCATCTGGGACATTATTAGCAGGGCAATTCTGAAATAAAAACCTAGAAGAATGCTGCCTAAACTGAGGGTGGGTGCTACATCCCCAATGCTTTTTATTTGGAGACAGGGTCTCGCTGGGAGGATTGGAAGAGTACCTAGAAATTCTGGAATTCACTCAGATGCCTGAGGCACAGACAAGGACCCAGGTACACAAGGCTGGCAACATGGCATTCATCAGGTGCCCTCTACTGAATAATTTGCCAAGCCAGCCACCTTCCTTCTGATCCTAGTCCTTAGGGTTCATAGTTTGTATCTCCCCCATCTTCAGCTACCTCCCAAAGTTTAGTCAAAAATACCATCAACTGAGGGTGAATTCCAGACAAACATAAAAGATGTGGCCCCCAAAGGATCCTAACCTGGCCTACACATTTTTGCATTCCCTTCCAATTTGATGGGTACCAATGCCCGAACCCCATCTGAGCCAATTAAATTGGAATCCCTGAGCACGAGAGGCCCAGCCACTGCCATATTAAAGTCCAGCAGATTCTAATGCTCAGTTCAAGCAGAGAACTACTGAGAGAGAGATCGTGTTCACATGCAGTGGGACTTGGAGGTGGGGCCGATGCCACAGCTGCATCCAGAGGAGGCACGGGTCACCAAGTTGAAGGGGGATGAGGCACACAGTGAGTAAAAGCCATGGCTCGTCCTCCAAGCCCAACGGAACCAAGGGCAGGCTGCTGAGAGTCACTTGCTGCTGCTTTGGTTCAGCTGTTTTTGTCCTTACAAGATCAGAGCAGTACTTATGGATACCTGCACTAGTGTCTGCAGTTTTTTCAGAGATCAAATTTTGTACCAGGGTGAAAAGAGTAAGAATGAAAAATCCTTCCCCAGTTTTTTCTAAAAAGTTTTCTTGGGGCACAACAAGGCAAGTATAAAAGAGGAAGAAAATGGCAAACTGACAGCACTGAAAAGAGCTCAGAAAGGTGCTCAAAGGTATTTGTCTACCCAACACAGGAAAACTCAAAAACAGACAGATAATACTTGAGAAATTCTTGATTAACCTCACATGTTTTCATATCTTAGTAGATAGCAACCTGAGATACACATCAGAATTACTTGTATTTAACTTGCAAAAAAAGTTGAGTGGATCACACACTCTACCCTGGTCGAAATCCAAAACCTGTGTGTGTGTCCCTGTCCACATGCTAATCCCCAACACCTATAAATGCTACTACTTTTCATGACAAAAGAGACACTGCAGATGTGATTAGATTAAGGATTTGAGATGGCAGGATTACCCCAGATCATAGGGTAGACCCAATATGATGTAAGAACCCTGATAAAGGGAGGCAGGGACCAGGTGTGGTGGTGCACCCCTATAATTCCAACTGCTCAGGAAGCCTAGGCAGGAGGATTGCATGTCTGAGGCCTGCTTGAGCAACTTCAGAATGCACTGTCTCAATCAATCAATCAATCAATCAATAAATAAATAAATAAATAGAGCTGAGGATGTAGTTCAGTAGTAAAGCATCCCTGAATTTGAGCTGAATACCACAAAATAAGAAATAAAATTGAAAGTGAAAAAATAAGGATAAAGGGTGACATGGGAATCAGAGTGAAAAGGAGACAAGACAAGAAAGCAGAGGTGGGAGTGATGCCACTACAGAGAAGGGCCCAGAGCCCACAAAAGCAGCAGCCTCCAGAGGCTGGAGAAGCCAAGACCAAGGATTCCCCCAGTCTCACCTGCAGCCTCCCCATAGGAACATACCTACTGACACTCTGATATTAGCCCATGAGACCCATGTCAGACTCCTGGGCTCCAGAGCTACAAGGTAATAAATCTGTGTTGTTTAGACCTGCTATGTTGGGGTGACTTGTTCTAGCAGAAATAGGAAACTCATATACTATACTTCAAAAAGAGCCTGGGTATGATCTTGATGCACCATCCCAGATGCATCACAGGACTGGAACTTACAATGACCTTGAGAAGAAACAAAGAGAAGAACCACTGAAATCTCCAATGCACATTCTGTTTGACCCAGCGAAAGCACCTGGGATCTACGCTGAAGGTGTTCTTGCATAGGTATCAAACGTCTGTACAGAAATGTTCACTGCAGTTGTGGCCTTAAACAAAAAGGATCCTTTGGAATTGAGCTACTTAAATTATGGTACATTCATACAATCAAATACGATGCATCCTTTACAAAAAGGACCTAAGACAGCTCTGTAGTATTCTCTGTAAGTATTAGCTGGGGAGAAAAAACCAAAACAAAACAAAAAACCTACAAGACATAAAAAGTGAAAACAGAAAGGTGCAAATGAGTATATTCATTTGTATGAAAGAGTTTTATATACACATGTGTATCTAAGCATTCAGAAATCTAGTTCCTTTGATTTCCAATGCAACATCTTGGGCTTTTCTAAAATATTAATATTTAAGTGTAAATATCAAATGCATTTATTCTTCAAATACCATGAACAAATGTCAGCCAAGGCTAAATTTAATAGTAAGGAGGTAAACCCTCTATTCTCTGTCATAAGTGTATTGAGGTCTCCTACATGGTTTTGGTTAGCACAAAACTAGAGATAAACATGGGAGAAAAGATTAAAATACCACCTGTGATTCTGGACCCTTTTGATATTATCTGGATTATCTTCTGGAGGTATTCTCAACTGTTTGCTCTCCTCTACTGTAATACTTAAAAAATGTATTTCAGGATGATAAATACATTTATGTAAACATCTTTCAGTAATAATTACAATATGAATTTAATACAAAATGACCTGTAAATTAGGTAATACCATGCATTTGGTAAATGTATTAAGTCAACGGATGGAAAACCAATGAAACTGGAGGCTACATACGCTGTAACTGGGCGGCCCTCAGTTGCTTCTTTAGCCTTTCCACTTCATTCTTTAAAAACCTGATGTGGCGCATCATGTTTTCTGGAGAATCAATCTCCATGGAGATATCTCTAGGTGACGGCGGAGCAGAGACAGGCTGGTCCAATTTCTCTTGCAGGATTCTTCATTGAAAAGAAAAATTTCAACAATGAAAACTATTTTGCCTTCAAAAAACAAAACAACATGCTAGCTGGAAATTTTGTTTTAAAAGCAAGCTCCTGCAATTGCCAGAATTCACAGGGTCACTTAACTCTCCTGCCCATTTTTAATTTGTTCATTCTTACCTGGTATTTCAGGTCAAAGTGCAGAGCTAAAAGATCTCACCTGCTATTTTTCTTTTGAATGACGCTGGTAATTCAGCCCTACTGCAAAGTCTCTATTTAACATTTGGTTCTGATTATTATTCCTGGAATACAGTGGGCACTGAGAATTACCTGCCAACTAATTAACATGTTAGTTTTAGGGCATAGAAACAATAAAGGAATTCCATTCCTAATGCTTTTGGTCAAACTTATGAATTACTATGAATCTCCATGTTGAATTAAGGATGAAGTTACATAAAACAAACTTTTTTTTTTTTTTAATTAACTGGGAATTGGACCCAGGAGCACATTAGCAGTCCTTTTTGAGAAAGGGTCTCACTAAGTTGTTGAGGTTAGCCAGGAACTAGCATTCCTCCTGTCTCAGTGTTCAGAGTTACTGGAATTACAGGCGTGCCCCACAATGTTCCAACAAGAAACTGGTAAAATTTGTTGCTGCAAAACCAATGCCAAGGGCATGGCAAGCTGGACTGGGGAATCCTTGTTTCTGGCCAAAACAAAGATAAAAAGCTAAACACAAAATTTGGTTAATAACTGGTGCTTCCACTTTTCCACCAATTATCATTAGATTGAAACACTAAATGTTGATAGCTTTTGGTGTACAAAATGAACATTTCATACTTTTCAACTCAATAACTTCATATTAATATATAAAAAGTCCCCAAGTACATTCTAAAGACTAAATGGTAACATCTTTAATCCCTTTCTATAAGTTGCTGGTGTCTCTGGGTTTTATTTTTAACTCTTTTTTTTTTCCTCTTTTTTTTTTATTTACTTATTGATTCATTGAACACAAATGGAGTACAGCTATTGTTTCTCTGGTTGTACACAAAGTGAGTCACACCATCTGTGCATTCATACATGTACACAGGGCAATGATGTCTGTCACACATTCTGTTATTATTTTTACCCCCCCACACCCCGACCCCACCCCTCCCTTCCCTCTATGCTGTCTATCCTTCCTCCATTCTTGCCACCCTTCCCCTATTTTTAACTTTTTAACCTGTAAGTCTGCCCAAGTGCAAACTATGAATTACCTCCAGGTATACCCTTTTTTGAGAAAAACAATGTCAAATAGTGTAATGGTTCCTACACTTACTAAACATACTTTTTGTAATTCAATTTATTAGTACTGTTATAAGTTTATTCAATTATCACATGAATACTCCTTATAGATGTGTAATTTTCATTTTTCTTAAAGCTGTGTGGTAGATCTATACTTGTTAATCTAGAGATGATTCAAAAAATGTTATGAATGTGCATCCAAACAATATTTATGGCATAAGGAATTTGCTGGCAAAAGATTATGGTGAAGTGATTTAAGAAACACTTTCAAGACACTATTTTTCATACTCCCATGTACATCCACAGACAGACCTTCCTGCCATTCTTAAGCCCTGTCTCAACTACTCCCAAAATACAGCGATTAAAACTGGGAGCCTAACAGCATCTTTCACAAAGGGGTTTAATTAACGTTTGCTGTTGAGTGACAGTTCATACCCATATGTACCTTTAGCACAAATGGATTCTTCACCTTAAGCAAGTACAGGCATTTTTTTACAGTGCGTTTTCAAACAGATAGTAATTCTTCTATTAAAATCTCAGCCTTCCTAATTAAGATAATTCTAGAGGTGCATCATAATTGATAGAACACAGAATACCCTAAATACTTTGGAGAGCAGCTGCAGAAAGCAGTTCAACAAAGTGAAAAATTGAAATTACAACTACCTTGAAAACAATTCAAAAGTGAACAATAGCACCATGATGGATTCTATTGTTGCCTTGTGACAGCAAATGAACAGAAATTCTGCTGGGGAACAGGACAAAGTGCAAAGAGGCGACCAATACAGACTTCTGAAGACTTCAGAAGATTTCACATTTCTTTTCCCCTTTGGCAAATTATAATGATGTGTGTCACCCAAAGAAGTCAAATGTCCCATTGTTCACCCTCAGTCACACACCCAAACCCCACATTAAAAGTAAGACTAGACAAACCGCTTTTCAGCTTCAAGTTTATCCATCCTTTTCCAGAGTCGATTAACTAGTGCTTCTTGTTCTTGTTCCAATGTATTTTCCAGGTCAATCTTCTCCCGTCTCAACTAAAGGAAGGAAAAAAATTTTACCAAGAACAGCAGGCCACTGAAACTCTGCCTTATTTTTTTTAATTGAAGCATTAGGAACACCTTACTTGGAGAACAGTGCAAATACATGACCAATCTTCTGGCACAGATAGATATATGAAGTGGATCTAGCTCTTTTTTTTTTTTTTTTTTTTTAAGTAATGGGGACTGAACTCAGCAGTGCTTTAGCGCTGAACTGCATCCTCAGCCATTTTATTATTTTTGAAATAGGTTCTTGTGATGCTACTTATGGATTCACTAAGATGCTGAGGCTGGCTTCAGATGTGGGATCCTCCTACCTCAGCCTCTTAAGTCCCTTGAAGTGCATCCTGCAAGTGCATCTAATTCTTAAACCTTACTTGAGGAAACCAAGACAGGCTCACTCTTTGGTATGAATGCTTAATTGCTATCTGGCACATTAAATATTGAAACAAGAAAGGCAGTTAACCAAGAAACATGGAAATTCTTCCTTAGACAGGTGTGGGGAATTCTGTTTCCCAGTGATATGGGACCTATCTGGATTTGTTCCTAGGTCCTACATATAGTTCAATGGTAAATCAGAAAGGCTAAATTACCATTCATATAAGCAAATAGCCACAGTTCTACATACTTACTGGCTGATGGATTCAGATAAAAACATACTAAGACAAAAAAGAAAACAGCATGAAAAAGATAACACCAAATTCACTAGACTGGTTATTCTGAGGATTTGGGGAAGAAGGGGAATTTGATTTGGGGGAGGGTATTTGGGGAGGGAATCCCAAACTGCATTTCCTTTCATAAGATAAAGTAAACATGGGAAAAATTCATCTGTTAACCAATATTAACAGATGAGCAAAATACAATTAAGACTGAGAGTAACGCCAGACACTGGATAACAGGGATGCAGCAATGAACCAAGGCTTCAGAAATGTCTACCTTCATGGAATTTCATTTTAGTGCAGACCAAAGAGAACACACGCAACAAGGATATATGTGTGAAAGAGACCAGAAGAAAAAGAACTAGTAAAATAGTTGTAGAAAGGACTGGCCATTTGAATAACTTATTTCCTATAACTTGAGCAGCAGCCACTGCATTACAAAGGATTCCTATAATGGCACTTCTCTCTCAGAAACACTAGATCGAGGTGTTTGTGATCACAAACCTTGAGCCCAATTTCTGGTTTCAAATTCCACTTCCCATCAACTACTAGGTAGAAGACTCTAGGAAAATTACAATAGACAATTTCATCATTTGTAAAACAAGGATATCTAGCTCATTGAGTTATTGTGAGTCTTTAATTCCTGCAAATCATTACTGATTAACACCCAGAAGGCACTCAACAGATGTTGGCAATGATAATTGCTGTCTCTGATCAGCTCTTCTACTTCCGTCCTGGTGCTCTAGAACACAAGCTCCACGAAGCCTCCACGCCTGCCTGCTTTGCTAATTGATGTACCCTCAGTGTCTAGACCATCTGGCAGTTTACGGGCCATCAACAAGTACTGGAGGCTTCTTGAACAAGGGAATGAGCCCCAGATCACATACTAGACTGAAATTAGAGCTTCAAAATATTGTTTGCATGGTGGAATGTAACTCTGGAAAACAGTTCAGGGCAAGAAGTGGAGATCAGGCAGAGAGTCAGCATAAGTATAGATAGATAGATAGATAGATAGATAGATAGATAGATAGATAGATAGATAGATAGATGGATGCACGCACTGTCAAGGTGGAAGCCAGCCAACATGTTCAACAGGTCCTACCTCCACAAAGAGGAAAAACCCTCGGACACCTTACAGAACTCCCACTCACCTTTGTCAATCCCTGACCTGATCACATTTTGGGCCCAGTTCAATCCACAATCATTTCTTTAAAGAAACACAATTTCAAGGAATTTATATAACCTCTGATGGCCCTGTGTTAAACTAAAAGCTAAAAGCAAGTATCACAAAAGGAAGTTTGTAAACAAGAGGAAATTCAAGAAGGCATCATTTTGTAGTATGCAGTCTGGAAGAGAAATGTAAGCCCAATTATTTTCCAAGTAATCCTGCAAATGCTAATCAGTAACCATGAAAAGCAAACTCTAGAAAAAGGTGTCTTTATCCATGTAAAACTGACTGGTCATGAGCCTGTGAGTAGCTCACTTACCTGCCCTGAGCATCCTCATCTATGAAATGAGAAGGCTAACCTAGGGGAACTCTGAGCTCCCTTTCTGGATTACCCATCTTATCATTCTCTATACAATCTCAAGAGGCAGATGTCTTCAGGCTGAGCTAGTTCAATCACAGATTCTATAAGTAGAAGTGGCAAAAGAGAACACCTAAAACCATTACACTGGGAGCTGGCGTGACTGAGGCAAAGTAATATAAATATAGGACTGGACATTGGTTTAAACAGCAGTCACCATTGCTGGGCACACACAATAAGCAAGTACAGTCCTCTTCAAGTTCCTACAAGGGGAAGAGCAGGATTTGCAGGAAATTATGCTGTGACCTAAAAGCTGTTATGGTTTGGATATGAGTGTTCCCCACAAAAAACTCATGTTAGACAATGTAGGAATGTTCAGAGGTAAATGATTAGATTATGAGAACTGTAACCTAACCAGTGAATTGATCCATTTGATGGATTCATAATTTGAAAGGACTACCAGCTATTGTAAGTAGGTGAATTATTGGGAGTGTGCCCTTGAGGATTACATCTTGTCCCTGCTGGCTCTCCCCTTACATTCTCTGCTCCCCAGCCACTAGGAGCTGAGTAGTTTTCCTTATTCATGCCCTTATGCCATGATGCTCTGCCTCACCTTGGGTTCTGATCAATGGAGTCAGCTGAGCATGAACTGAGACCTCTGGAACTATGAGGCAAAATAAACGTTTCCTGGTATAAATTGTTGTTAGGTATTTTGGTCACACCAATAAAAAGCTCACTAACACACAAGCCCATCTCCTTCATCATTAATACTAGGGAGTAGCAGATTGGTAGGTAGATGATGGAAAAGAAATAAGGACAGCTAAGGGAATCTAAGAAAGAATATTCAGAAATAGGTGATAAAAGAAAAACACAAGCTGAAAACATATGTGAATCATCAGCTATTTCTTGGGACCTAATGATAAAGTTCCCAGCTATCAGTCTACTGCCCACCCCAAAGAACCAGGGTTCCTTGGGTTTGCTGATTCCAATTTGCTCTACAATTTATTTCCACGAAGCAGACAACCCAGAAGGCCCCACCTTGACAGTTTCCATTCTCCAGAATTTCGGTGCATAATCTGGCAGTGCTGTAGGAGTTTATATTATCTTTAGCCTTTCAAAGATCAGGGGCTCTTGTTTTCTCAGCTTTAAGAACCTCAATTTGTCAGTAATGCTAAGGATCTACCATTGGCATTAGAGGGAAAGAAATCAAAGAAAATCATATTGAACCATTTGAATGACTTCCCCTTAAGTTCCTTATCAGACCCACCCCACCACCACTTCCTGCCCGCCTAATTCCACATCACATAGAATTAGAGCCAAAGTATACACCTCAATTCTGCCAATTCAGAGAGGGAGACTTTCAGAGCTTATATTGTCCTGGACATTGTATAATCCAAGATGTCAGAAATTCTTCCCTGAGATGGAAACATTGACTCAATGATGCAATGCTTTTAATATTGTTATCCATCTGGAATAATCTCTTCTAGCTCCTTCCCAGTGTTTTGGCTTTTTATTTTAAATTAGGTATTCATACATTAAGCACCAGCTCATCCATAGTCAAATATCTAATCCTCAGTTGATGGATCCCCTCCTGGCTGTGATGATAACGCAGGACCCAACAACAATGGATGCAGCTGACTTGTAGAATATTCATTTAAAAGGCCGATTTGTGATTAAGTCAGTTCAATGGACTGCCAAATTCTTTACCCCTGTTCAGTAGCTCCACTTCTCATTGCAGGTTAGTTAACATCAGACCAAGCATTCTTGTTATGTTCCTAATTATCCTTATTATGTTCTTCAATGGACAAACTTAGTGTATGTGGCTCCGCTGAATTCACAGTCTGTCCTACCTACATCATCTCAGCAGGCAGGTGCTGACTACCCCTGAGGAAGCAGGAAAGTAGGGGCAGCCAAGGATGGCTCCCAAGGCTACCACGCTTCTCCCTCACCACTGGTTTTTCTTTGATCCTGGGGTGGGAATAGGGGAAAGGATACTTGGGAAAAGCCTGATGAGAAAACTAGCCTCAGTATTGTGCTCTGCTACAGAATGTCAAAGGTTTCCATGCAATTTTTCAATGTACTTTGAAAGGATTTAGTCTAACCACCATTTTGTCATCATTAGTAAGGAAAAATAAAGTTTCAACTTCCAACATCTGGCTTATTTATTTACTTATTTATGTACTGGAGATTTAACCAAGGGGCACTTTACCACTGAGCCACATTCCACAGTACTTTTCAATGGTTTTTACTTGGAGACTTGGTCTTGCTAAGTTGCTAAGGCTGGTCTTGAATTTATGATCCTTCTACCTCAGCTTATTGAGTTCTTAGGATTAGAGTAATGCACTCACTGGTTAGAAATGAATTTTTAAATAAACCCACATTTAATTCTTCAGATTGATATGATTTCTGGGCTGATTTCCTCACTTTGACATGCTAACACACAATTCTGGAATAAATTCTGGAAAGTAGTCCATCACAATCAAGACACTTACTGATGTAGGCATGATAAAGAAAGGAAATAAAGGACATTATGCAAACAGCACAGATATACAGTTTACAGCACACAGTAAAAAAACATTTTAAATGATAAAAGGAGTATACCTAATGTTTATAGAAAATGAAAAACAGACTACACTAAGACCTAGATTGACCAAACCCTTAGTTGGACAGATTTTTGTTGTTGTTGTTGTTGTTAATGAAAGAAGCAAATGAACACAAGTGGGATTTGGGAATTAACAATTCCCCAAAATCTTCCACTTGTCATTTCTGAAGGCCATTAACGACTCAGCCCAATCTCCTATCACATTATTATGTAATATAGTTCATGTTCGATTATTCAAAATGCTGAATGGGAGGTACATCAGAATCACCTGGGAATATCAAAGTTCAATATTCAGAAAATAACTAAATTGGAATTAGAAAAATAAGCCTTTTTGTTTCTGTTACAAGAGCAGACATGACAAAAGGTCTTGCCTAATTCCATTTTACTTTCCTACACACCTCAGTTAATCCAAGGTGTACATATACACTGGAAAGCAGTAGCAAATAGGACTTTTGAGGAGACTATCAAAATATATCATTCTAGGAGTGAAAGAAGAAGTACTAGGGATTGAAATGGAGCAAATTATGTTATATGCATGTATGAATATAAAAATGGACCCCACTATATATATAACAAATGTAATACATAACATACTAATAAATATTAAAAAATAGAATATATCAGGTGCAGTAGACACAAAAATAGCTAAGAACAATGCACAGTGGTCCTTGCTCCATAGCAAAACCTTCACAAATTAAAGCAAGAGAAAAAGAAACTTAAATGCAGTCTACATTGGCTTTTGCTCAGGTAATTTGTGGAATTTCTCTCAGTTCTGGTAATTCTCCTCCTTGGCTGGAAGACATCTGACCCTAGCCTTCTGAAAAATATTCTTAAAAAAAAAAAAAGGAACAGCTAATTTGTGTTACAGATGATTTAAGACAGGTGTTCACAGATCACAGAAACCCTCAAGGTACTTAATCAAGCTGCAACTGCCTTCAGAATCAAGAACATATTCTAGGACATCCCCAGGGCTCGTGCAATACTGAGGACAGAAAGCCAGTGGAGGTCTGCTAATAAAGAACAAGAAAAAGAAGAGTGATGGTCACTTTCAAGTCTAGGTTACAATTACAACTGAAAATATATCTAAACAGAATTCTAAACAGAATTTTCCAGAAGCTCAGAGTTAGCCATTACTACACCATATATCCTTCTTTTCCCTCTCAAAAATTGGGAGCCAGGCATGGTGGCACACGCCTGTAATCATAGCGACCTGAAAGGCACAGGAAGAAGAATCCTAAGTTCAAGGTCAGGCTCAGCAACTTAGCAAGACCCTGTCACAAAACAAAAAAGATTTGGAGATGTAGCTCAGTAGTAAAGCACACCTGCTTGAATCCGCATACCCAAAAATTTTAAAGGGGAAGGTTATTCTTTGAATTATAAGACTTGCTCTCTGAAACTAACAACTTCACGACATAAAAATATTTTATTAGTACATAAAAATGACCCTATTTTATAACTGACCATCTCAGTAAATCTCCCTTCTGTTCAATGATACTGACAGATGAGTATTTATTTATTTAGGTACTGGAGATTGAACCAAGGGGCACTTTACCACTGAGTCACATCCTCAGTACTTTTTTTTTTTTTTTTTTTTTT